>JALLAR010000041.1:0-29638 GCA_036939335.1 Conticribra guillardii
ATAATTCTTTATTTTAATATGAAGTTACACGAGATCGCGATATGGCTCGTACCACGAGTTTCGGATGATATATCCTGATTTAAACGATCACATACTAGGTATTCCATATATTACATTAATAATTTTTATTCATCCTTCCGACGTCTGAGTGTGTGTTGGCTCAGTGGTGTGTGTTAAAAATCAGTCAACACAAGAGCAGAAGAACAAATAAAATGAATGCAATCACTACTTGTAAATCATGGGAAAGTAATAACAAGTAACTAAACTGCAATGCTACTGATCCAAATGTTCTTTCTTAGGTTGCTGTTGTGTCTTATTAATATTTTAGAATATGTGTATATGTGATTTGTGGTGCCCTCGACGACATCAAGATTACATGTCCGAGTCGGCGATTTGCAAAATTGTGAAACCAAATCATTATGAACAGAGAAGTATTGTGTGTGATAATTAGTGATGGATATTTTTGAACATGATGGCATTCTAGAAGAAAGGCTTAAAATTTTTATGTGTTCTTTTTGAAAAGGTATCACGCAACGTTTTGCTGATGAATGCAAAATACCTAGTTGTACACAGAACATATTATTTAATGTTGGCAGCAAACTTGTTGAAAGCATCTGCAGTGCATGAAAAGATGTAGTATTGTTGATAAGTAGCATTCTTCCAGGGTTTCGCACCTTGTACAGTAGGTATTATTTGCTATGATCTCTCAAATGCATTTTCATTTCAGACGTATGGAATTGTTCGAGTGAAAATGATGTCACTCCTATAAAAAGAGCACAACTTGCTCGCACGATACTTCAATAATTCAATTAATCATGATTACATTTTTTATTATTCACATATCTAGATATTGCTTCTCTGGCTCTCTATCTTGTCAAACATTTCATCCCCAAGAGTAACGTATAATAGTTGCACATGGCGATCTCTTCCTATTAAGCTAAAAATAGTAATCATCATCACGTTGATTGAATTCCCTTTCACAATTATTCAAAACATCTCATGCCTTGACCGGTTCATGAACTGGAACCTCAAACCTCGGGAACACCGCCTTGGGTTGCCCAACCTCTGTTCCCGGTTGAATCTTGCACTCTTCCATTCCCAAATGTTCAAACCCTCTCTCTTCCTTTGGCACACTCAATTGATCCAAAATGATATTTGATGAAGTAGGCATCAACGGTTGGTACAATATGGCTACATGTCGCATGACTTCCATGAGCACATATAGAACAGTGTTCATGCGCTGAGTATCTGTCTTTTTGAGTACCCACGGCGCCATTACATCGATATATTTATTGGCATCCCATACCATGGACACCATGTGCTGCACATATTTATCAATGGCTTGAGTGGAGATGGCCTCACCCGTCAACTGACGCAAGGATGCCGCCGTTGCCAAGAGTGTGTCATCCTCTTCCGTAAGTGGACCAATATCTAGAGGTACCGCCTTATTGCAATTCTTATAAACTAGCGTCAATATCCGTTGATTCAAATTACCCAATTCATTTGACAAATTGGCATTCACTTTAAAAATCATTTTTTCATCTGAGAAATCGCCATCGTTTCCAAAGATGACTTCCGACATGAGGAAGAAACGCGTGGGATCCACACCGTAGGTATCGACTAGTTCCACTGGATCAATGACATTGCCAAGGGATTTGGAAATCTTTTCTCCGTCCTTGGTCCACCATCCGTGGGCAAAAAGTCGTTTGGGAAGGGGTAGACCCGCCGCCATGAGGAATGCTGGCCAATATACCGCATGGAAACGTAAAATATCTTTTCCCACCACGTGAAGAGCCGCTGGCCAAAAGGTGTCAAATTTGGATCCCTTCTCCATATTGGGATATCCCAACGCCGACATGTAGTTAGTCAAGGCATCAATCCATACATACATGACATGATCTTTATCTCCTGGCACCGGCACGCCCCAATCAAAGGTAGTACGACTGATACTCAAATCTCTCAATCCCCCCTTGACAAAGGAGATGACCTCATTCCTCCTCGAATCCGGAGCAATAAAATCAGGATGACTTTCATAATACTCCAACAATTGGTCCTGATAATCACTCAATCTAAAAAAGTACGAATCCTCCTTCGTCATCCACTCCACCTCCGCCCCCGTCGGCGCCTTTCCATCCACCAACTCGCTCTCATTGTAATAACACTCATCCCTCACGGAATACCACCCCTCATACGCTCCCAAATAAATGGCCCCGTTCTCCACCAACGTCTTCCACAAGTCCTGCACCGCCTCCTTGTGATACCCCTCCGTCGTCCTAATAAATTCATCATTGCTAATCTCCAACAATCCCAACAAATCCTGGAAGGACTTGGACACGGAATCGCAAAAGGATTGAGGATCCATGCCCGCGTTTTTGGCCGTGGTTTCGACTTTTTGACCGTGCTCGTCCGTTCCGGAGAGGAAGAATACTTTGCGGCCGGAGAGGCGCATGTAGCGCGCGATGACGTCGCAGGCGAGGGAGGTGTAGGCGTGGCCGATGTGGGGTTTGTCGTTGACGTAGTAGATGGGGGTGGTGATTTCGAAGGGGGATTGGCCGTCGTCGAAGGGGGTGGGGGGCGTGCCGATGTTGCTGCTGGAGAAGAGGCGTGAGAGGTTGTTGTTACTGTTGTTACTGCTGCTCGTGGCGAGTCTTTGTTGTGCTCTACCTGTGGATTTGGCTGAGTAGCGACGAAGTGAGGAAGTAGCACTGATGGGAGACAACTTCTTGGTGGCGGTAAAGGCTCGTGCTGCCGGTGCGGTGAGCAGGGCGAGGATCATGCTGTTTACCCGCATTTTATACTGACAATATCGCTATGTATTCTTGTAGAGTAATTCTAATGGACCGATGGGGCAGGCGGTTGAATAATGTCCTGCTGACTGCTGGACTCGTCGTGGATATTAATGTAATCTCGGGATACGATATATTGTATGGTACTATGGTAGTACAATGGTGGCAAGAAGGAGCGGAATTATGAACACATCGGCATTACGATAGTATCATCGTCGCCAACAACACACAACTCACAGACAACATACATCCATCAAGCGCATGCGTGCGTCACTCACATACAGCACATATCGTACATGGCGCGCAACACACACAACTGTGATGACTCACTGAAACTGTTGAAACATTACTATTTGACTCGAGTCAATGGATATTTTGATATTTATTTCTTAATTAAATCTCACATTGAAAGGACGGATTCTTAAAAAGGACTTTCTGTGATGACTGCCTGAAGACGGACGGACACAACACATACATACACAATGACCGACGCGGGCAAAATAAAAAATACTCCTAAACAACAAAAGATACTCCGTAGTAGATAGTACCAACGGCGACTATCTGGGAATCGGAGTCATTAAGAGATATCGGAGTATTTAAATATCTTTCGTACTTCGAAAAGATACCATTGATTCCTAAGTCGCAAAGAAGGTGGATATTCCATCCGCTTTCTTGGCATGCCGTTTTCAAATTTGAATTGACATCAGTCATCAATCATCAATTTACGATTGAGAATGATGACGCTCGAGATAGAAAAATGACGGCATTTCTGGGCATTTACATTATTTTTCAAACTGCTTCATTTTTTCTCTCTTGCGTTGCACATCTTGTGCACCTGCAGCGCGCCCCAACAACAATACAAGAATTGAATTGATTCGCCCTCCGTGCGCAACCAACAACCAATCGAATCTTGCAATAAACCATTCATTATTATTCGTTCCATCGTATCGTATCGTCTCAATAGATAGATCGATCCCAATGACATTATTCTCCTCCTTTTCTGAAAGCATTGACGAAGAAAAGAGCGACAAGATCTCCGCTCAAGCATACCAATTCGCCCGAGAAGCCTCCCGCGCATTCAACGTCAAGGCCGAAGAAGAAAAAGCAAACGCCAACCAATCACACCAATCCGACAGCAATAGCAATAGCAATAGCAATAGCAATAGCAATAACAATACGATGGCCTCCCAACACACGTACTCCACGTCGTCCGACCGCAACGTCCTCCCCCTCCGCCCCATCTTCAAAGACTACGCGTGGGGCATCCGCGGCCTCGACTCCCGCGTCGCGCGCTACGCCCTCGAATCCGGCATCATCGACGAAGTGGACCCCGACACCCCCTACGCCGAACTATGGATGGGCACCCACCCCTCCGGCCCCACCTCCCTCCGCGACGGATCCACCCTCGAATCCGCCGTGGGAGGCCCGCTGCCCTTTCTCTTCAAGGTCCTCTCCGCGGGCAAAGCCCTCTCCATCCAGGCACATCCCTGCAAACAGGGCGCGCAGAAACTGCATCTAGAAAACCCCACCAATTACGTCGACGACAACCACAAACCAGAATTGGCCGTGGCGCTCACTCCCTTCGAAGCCATGTGCGGATTCCGCCGTCTCGAAGAAATCGCCATCCTCATTAAAAAACACCCGGAATTCGCAGCCTGCATCTCCAACGAGGCAAAGCTAGCCGTCTTTCTCGCCAACCGCGACGAAGATTCCAAACGCTCCGCCCTCCAAGCCCTCTTTCAATCATTCATGTCCTGTCCCAAAGAAACGTCCTCCAAACAGCTCAAGAAATTACTCAAACGACTTCAAAAAGAGCAGAGCTGCGATCACGTCCATCCTCACGAGGAACCCCCGTGGGAGAGAAAGTGTGCCCGCGCCATCTTGAGGTTGGCGCAGCAATTCCCGGGGGATGCCGGTGCCATGGCCCCCTTCTTGCTCAATTACCTCCTCATTGCCCCGGGAGAGAGTTTTTACATGGCGGCCAATGAACCCCATGCCTATGTCGCGGGGGAAATTATCGAATGCATGGCCTGCAGTGACAATGTGGTCAGGGCGGGCCTCACCCCCAAATTCAAAGATGTGCCCAATCTTGTCAGCATGCTCACTTACAGTATGGGGGGACCGACCATCAATGCCGGAACTCCCGCCTATGGAGACGATCGTATCATGAGGTACACTCCCCCCACGGGAGAATTCGAAGTTATGGTAATCACGTGCAATCCCGGAGAAGATATTACATTGCCGCAACTTCCAGTTCCGTCTGTTTTTATTGTCATTGAAGGATCGGGGAATACGGATAATGACGATGGGCAACGGTTGGTGATGCGGCCGGGAAGGAGTTATTATATTCCGGCCAAGTGTCCTCCGTTGACGTTGGCGGTGAATGCGAACAAGAGGGGACCGCTCAAGATTGCATTGGCGCATGAGAATATGCATGTGGATGAACCGACTTTGACGAGTGCGGCGGATGTGGGGAGTAAGGAGTGGAGTGGGGAGTTTGCGTTGCCTGTGGAGGTAGGTTTGTATTGGATTGTTTATTAATACTATTTGGAATGACATTATTGCGTTCCAGTATGTGTTATTATTTTTCTGGTGTTTTGCATGGTTCTTTTTTCGGTTTTCTTTTCCCAACAATTTCTTACATCAATTATCGTTTTTTTCGCTATGAATCGGATGGAAATATATGTAGGTAAGAAGTGTTACATCCAGTGCACCAAACACTCCCATGAGTAGTCCCATGGCAAAAATGAATATTAGTAGTGCAAATGGAGGAATTTATGATGTTCCAAAGTTGTGATACGCGGATTAGTTATGTTGATGGAGATTAAGCTATCTTGAGCATAACGCATAACCTGGTATGTTCAGATGACGGAGTGTAACATATCTTTCTTTTTTTGTCTTCATTTTTTCTTTTTAAAGATCTCAAAATTCTTGTCGGGTATTTTTTTATATCATGCAATGACTACTATGCATTCATTCTGGTGGTAGAAATTGATGGCATAGTCAGCGCCCTCAGAATTCCAATGGAAGAAATCACGATGGAAACTGGGGGATTTGTATGTGTTCACAATTTGTAGATATTTGGAGTACTGCAATGTGGCAATGGTTGTTTGAGAGAAAGGAGAGAATTATTTGGTGTTGCATATTGTGATTGTGATGAAGGAGGACATTTTTATATCACAAATTAGGGGATGGTGTGACTCGATAATAATATTATACTTGGATTGAAGATTTTATTGTGTTGTGGTATGGTATGACTGCCATAGTGGTCTTGATGGAAAAAGTGTAGTCTAATTATGATTAGACCGTTGGGATGAGTTATCAATTTGGAAGGTGGAGGGTGATTTTTCTATTGGATGTGTAGAAACAAATTTTGGGGGATTATACTGCTATTCAATAAGTTCATACACTTGATCGAGAAGGTCAATTTAGGAAACTCTTTGCCTATTCTCTCTTCGAGGAGGTGGTAGCAATCGTACTTGGTTTTTCTTAATAACAATAAATAGTTAACTATTTTTGAAGTCTGTTTAATTATGTTCATCTTCCTTAGTAAGTTGGCAGTTCAATGTATTGGAAAATTCAGTGCTTTGTTTGTTTTTCGGTCGGTCTTTATTTACTCTACTGTATTGTAGTAAGAATAAATAAAGAAACATTCAAAAGCAAAAGAATGTAATTCTGTCTCAGAAATAATATTTGTGCTGTGGTGTCATCCATAGAGTTATTTGTGGGTAGACAAAAATTCAGCTTTATTGTATTATGAATATATGTTGTTTTTTTAATCGAGCATTTCTGATAAAGTCACAATAAGAATTAACACATGCGATCATTTTGTTTACAATTGAAACAGCAACATTATGGATAGCGATGCGGATTCAGCCTCTCTCATTCTTACGCCTCTTGTTGAGAATATTTTTCAAACGACCAGCCTTCTTGCGCGTTGATTTGGGGTCGACAGCTTCAACTTCTAAATTATTCGATTGAAGGATGCCAGCACCTTCTTGCGTATCCGGACTATTTTTCGCTGCAAGTTCTTGTTTTAAAGCATCAATTTCCATCTTGAGAGCTTCCACCTCCAAATCCCTTTGTCGAGATTGCTGGCTAGTCTGATGTGGGATCGCCAAAGGGTTGAAACTAGAACTCGCCTCCTTTACCGATTGGTCCAATGACGCTAATGTTCTGATCCGAGATGTCTCTGAATGGGACATAGACGACAACTCACTTCCTCTACGTTTTGGTGAAACCAGATGCTCGAGCAAAGCCTCGACTCGCCTCAATCGTCCGTCTAAAGTTGAATCATCACATATAGACAACGGCTCTTTCTGGATGGGGCGTGAACCCATGTATGGCTGTGGCATATTGAAATAGTCTGGAGGGCTGATAGCTTCGCGGTGTAGTACTTCATTGATTAAAGGGGAGGGGTTAATGTGGTGAGACGGCTCTTCGTTGGCAAATTCCTCCTCGCGTGTTAACAATAGATTAGCATAGTCATTTACTCGTTGAATGAAATTTTGTTCTGGTTTGAGCTCCAATATTTCTTCCTTCGGAGTATGAATATCTGTAACGTCTGAAGACTGGCTCTTGGCCCCCGGGTCGTCTTGTCCTTTGGAGATTAAATTGGAGACATCCCTTATGGAAGAGTCGACATGAGAGACACTCGAGCATGCACTTGAGAAGGAAAACTTATTTCGAGGTAGTGACTTGCTGTCGTCCCCTTTGGGTCCAACACTTCTGTCATTTTGTCCCAACATAGCGCTGCGGCGATACATTTGATTTTCCATTAGCCCTCTTTTTACATTCAAGAAAGAAAGTGATCGGGCATAAGAATATATTTCTTGAGCAGTGCTATCATATGATCGCATGCCCCGCTCAAGCTCCGATAACAACCGAGAGACAACTTTATCGTTCGTTGGGTCAATGTTTGAGGGCAGTGGAGGAGGTGGGGGGGGGACAAACATTCCTTGCGCACGAGCTTCGACAAGCCAAGAGGGCCCGCCTTCACGGGTTGAATTACGCAGCATATCAGAGAGAAGGGGTTCTACTTGTTGAAACCCATCATACATCCAGGAAGTGCGCTCAAGAGAAGAGTACACTGATTGAAGATCTTGTTTAGCGGTTCTAGTCGAAGTTTCTGATCTTTCCTGCGGGCGCTCAAATACTAAAGGCCCAAAAGTAGTGATTCCTTCATTTCTTCTATTGGCATTTCCCTCGTGGTCGATCGAATCAAACTCTCCAAATAAACAGCAAATCGCATTGTGGACCCTAGATAGTTGAGACCGTTGCTTAAAGTCTCCCTCAACGACGAAACGTGTGACACCATCGCCCTCAGCAGCTGTAAAAGGCCATGCGCGAACTCTAAATGGGCCTGGAACATTACTTCTGGGAGTTTCTGGAACAGAAGGCGTCCTCCCATCTCCGAAGAAAGATTCATTGCTTTGCATGAATTTGTTTTCGTCACTGTGGTAGGACTCATTTAAATGGTCTTTTTTATGCGATGAAAAGCTTAGATCGTCGTTAGAAAAATCTCCCGTTGCTTCCTCGATGCTTCGCGAGACATAAAGAATCGAGCTGTTGTGCCCTCTATTTCCCAAACTCGAAGATATCCTGACACCTTTTTCAAAGCGAACCTGCCACACAAGACTTACTGTGACAAAACCCTGGCCATCGACTGGTTTCAGTTTGAATAATATAACCCTTTTTGTTGATACAACAATGTATTGGTCATGACCATGTCCCATCTGCAGACATTCAGACACGACGATGATTTCTTCCCCTTTTCTTGCTTTCTTGTCAAAGGGATGGCTGAGTAATAGCTGAGCACTCCTAGCATCCACCTGATTGAATGGGAGCAATGTCCTCATTGGCCCAAAAACATATGGAAGGCGATACCTTTCAACAGATTTAAACTTCACTTCCAACAAATTCACACTCTTAGCAATGTCATGAATTGACTCCATGACATGGGCAAATGCATCTGACAATCCAACGATAGGCTTTACAGCAACTCCTATAATTCCTACTGCCACTCCTGTTTTCAATGTTAAAGGCGCCCATTCAATGTGGGTGTGTAATTATGGAGTCAGATTCGAATGCACAGGATGAACAATAATTATTGAAACAGGAAAAAATTATGACGACAAACCTTTTGAAAAACCTACAGCTCCATCTGTCTTGGCTCCACGGTACGGCTCCGTCAGTAAACCAGTCGCTGCTGACAGCACGCCAAATACGATGTCATGAAATGGCCGTGTAACCATCAATGTTACACGACCATACCCCTTTTTCTTCCATCGATCATAATGCCGTTGTTGAGCGGCTTTTTGCTCCGCATGAAGACTTTGAAAGTGGTCATCTAATGTCAGTATTGTTGCAGTATGCCCAACAGTTGCGCCAAGATGAGATGCAAATCCAAAAATTCCACTTGCGCTGTTTGAAAAAAGAGAAAGGGTTCCTTTTAGAACTCCAACTCCAACTCGTGACGGGTTATTTCTAATATGCTTGAATTCCCGAGATGGTTGCAAGAAAAAGTCCCGAAGACCAGTTGCAAAGGAGCTTAGCACCATTGTTGGGTTTCCAACAAAGTCAAGTGAACCTAGTATTTTGTAAATCTGTTTCAGGGCTTCAGCTGCATAAAAGCTTTGAAGAGATCTCCATATGTCACCTTCTGATTCGAAGACATGCTCGATAATTTTTCCTTGGAATCTTATTGGGGCTTCAGAAATTGATGGAAATACAGCAGAAATGATATTCATGTTAAAATGCTGAGGAACTTCATCAGTGTTTCTGTCGCCCATGTTTTCAGACCACTGGCTGTAGGCATCCACACCACTCTGGGCCGAGTGCCTATGCGTCAATAGCAATGGAGAAGTGTATAACTCTAGACCTTCCATGCCAAGCTGCGCGTCGTCAGATGAATCGGGCGCCCATGTGTTATTGACACTTTTGAAGTAGCTGAGATTGACTTTCATATAACCAAGAATGAGTTCAGCCACATAAATCCTCTTCAGCTTTTTGGAGCCGTGGTCGTCTTCGAGGAATTCAGCAGCTTTTTCCAGGGCATTTTCTGGCTTGTCTTGGACACCAAATGTCATTTTTGATGTGGCCATGTGGTCAATTGAATATTTACTTTCTTGCTGCCGTAATCTGACCCTTATTTCCTTTTTTTTTACAATATCCATGTAAAACAACCAAACATCGTATAGCCAAGATTCTTCTATTTTGAGATCCATTTCCTGCACTTGCAGAGCTACATACTCGTATGAGTCAATGTTGTCCTTGGACCGTATATTGTCTTTCCAGCATAAAAATTGCACTGTGGGTTGTGGATGCTTGACTGGTGTTGGAGCTAAGACAACGGGAGCCCTAGACCGTTCGCCTATGCTTTGTTGGTCCATCCTTCGCGACAAGAGTTTGCATAGATTGATAATTAGTTTTGGTGTTGAATAAGATGTAAAGGCATCTGGAGAAATTATTTGTACTCACTGAACACAGCCAACTGCAACGCCCAAACGTGTTTTAGCCTTTGTGACAGAAATTCTTAGATCTGCATCACGTGACGAAAATGAAAGAAGCTCAACAACGCGAGATGAGTCAATCAATGCCGCGGAAACCTGATAAAGTCTAGCATATAAGTATTGGTCGGTACTCAATCTACTGATTGGGTCGACGTTATTGTTGTTCGTTTCATGCGTATCTGATTCGTTGTTATTTTCATACGTATCTGCTTGAAACATCAACGCCAATTTAATACAAGGGGCAAAGTATTCTCTGAACATGTTGTCGTTGAGTTTTTCGGACTCTTTTGGCTTGGTGCTTTGCCCCATATCACCTTCAATTGGAGTAGACTCTGAAGGGGGTATCAACGGAAACCATCGTACATACTATCAAATTCATTCGAGAAAATAATGCGGGATAATGATGAGAAATAGCCTTGCGTGAAAATCATTCTGAATGGAATCAGTACTTACTGCAGGAGGCAGGCCTTTTCGCGTGGTCCCATTTATGTCCTCCTCGTAATCCTCCATGCTTTGGGCACAACATTCAAGAGCTGGCCCCAAAGGAATTTCCAGACATCCAAGTTCAACTTTCGATTGAAGACGTTCTCCTATTACACTTAGACGCAATGATTTGCTGGTTTCAAATGGATCAACTTGTATGCGCAAATCGTTTTTACGAGGATGCCCCCAAACCCAACTTGGGTTAACCATTTCAGCAATGTCATTGAAGTCTGATACCATTCCTCCGTTATATTGTGAACTACATTGTTTTATGTTGACAGGCTTTTTGTCTTTTCTTTTACCGTTAGTTGAAATGTGATTTTCAACCGTTGACTCCGTCATTTCGTCTGCAGTCCACACTGGCACTACTTTGCTATCAACAGTTTCTGAAAGACGCACAATCCCTCCCGTTCGGACCTTAACAAACATCCCAGTGTACGTATCTGGCAAATTAAGTGCCGTTATTGGGCGTATTGTGAGCACACCGCCTTCAAAATAAAATAAAACAAAATAAAATAAAACAAAAAAAATAAAATGTGAGTGTTTTTGGTCAAAAAATATTTGATTCAAATGTAAATAATGCTCACCTAGGTTGACAACGCTGCCAAGTGCTCTCGAGCAAGCCTTTGAAAACAAAGATCTTGAACGCATAAGTTCGCGCATGTGGTTATTTTCTCTTTCTGCTAGTAGTACAGGCGCTCTGTGCGGCAATTGTAACATCTCAACAATCCGAGATACCTCAATTGGATCATCGTCCATCGTATTTTCTGCAGTAGCCAATGGAACCCTTGGGCGCCGAGGTGCAACTTTAACAGCATTGACAAATGCACGTGAAATAGTCCAAGATGTTAATGAAGGTTCAAGTTGGGGGTGCATAACATCTTTGAAATGATTTTCCCAGCACTGCTGCCGTAAGTATAAAAGATGATTGCTGTGTGTGTCAAACATAACAATTTTTGCGTTAGAAAGACCGTTAATGGCATTCCCAAGCTGGTCGCATGGCGTATTATCGTTGCTGCTTAAGGTACGAGAACGGATCATAGATCCATGTTTGCGATCTTTGGGTTGAATTTTGAAGTCTAAGGAGTCATAACTACTTGTGCCTAGGCTGTCAGATAAGAAACTGGCATCACTGGAGTCACTATCGTCTCTGTCATATCTGTCACTGTTAGACGCGGACGATTTGACTTCACTGACTAGAAATATTTCACTTTTTGTTGCACTTTCTTTTCTTGCCTTTTTCATTAATGGGACGACCCATCGTGCTGCGGCCATGGTACTTTTCATCAACTTCTTTTCCTTAGCACGAACGCCTTGCATTATCCTATTAGGTTGTTGAGGATGTTTGTCTTCCTTTGTTTTCGTGCCTTTATCATTCTCGTCATGGAACGATTTCTTCTTTTTATAAATTGTAGTTATACTTGGTACCCCAATAAATGACATGTCTGCGCTTTCCTTCTTTTGTTTTGCAGCTGCCTGAAGTGTTGCTAGCTGTCTTTTCATTCCCACTTTGCTCCCTCTGAGCGTTTCCAAACGGTGATCAGAACTTAAGCAATAGTAATCCAGCAATCCAGATAAGTCGTGTACCCATTGAACGCGCAATCTGATTGAACCACGAACCCTGTCAACTGAATCCTTCCCAATATCACGTTGACCAAGTTTTCCCATGAGAGGAAACCACCCAATATTTTCTTTCTGATCCCTCAAGTTTCGTAAGTGAATATGAGACTGTCCCAAAAATTTATCTTTTCCTAGTTTTTCTGAACTCTTTATGACACACTGCAACGAGAGGCGGCGCGTTTCCCGTGGGTCATGAGAGGCTTTTTCTGGTACATCAAAGACAAAAGCTTGACGGCACCATTGTGGCGAGAGCGTTTTTTCGACAAAATAGGTGCTTCGGGAATCTTTGCTTGTGAATGATCTCGGGTGGTTTTTCTTTTTTCCTTGGATAAGGCTGACCTTACAGTATGGATTCGATAAACCATTCAACTGTTTGTTGTTTGAATTTTGAGGGTTCATTATGAGTATAGTTGAGTCTTATTTAATCAAATTTTGGATTATTCAGGAAATAATAGAGCCGAAAAGTAGTAAATCACACGAGAAAACAAGAATGAATGATCAATAATCTACTCACATCCGATGACTTCAGGCCGGTAGCTTCTAATACTTCAACAATTACTTGATTTCGCTTCGTGATGAATAAATCTTCATCGTAATCAAGAATATCCTGCAATTCTAATTCAATTGCATCGGCGTCTGGTTTTGAAATTGATGTGTACATGGAATCATAAGAATTTGAGCCAAGATCACCGGTTTCATTATGATGTTCGGCAACTGGAGGCAGTGAGCTGTGATGTGGGCCAATTTCAAATCCTTCCCTTGAAAGATTAGGCTTTGTATCCTGATTTGTTCGAATGAAGACAGCTTTTATAGCTTCAATTTTAGCCCTTCTTTTCTCTTCTTCGCATAGATCTTTTCTGATATCTGAAAGATGTCTACGAATTAAGGTTTCGTCGTCAGTATGAGTCCCATGGGCTTCATCAGAAATAATGAGCACCCGCGTTGCGCCTTCCGTGTCCACGTAACAATGAAGAGTGCTTTCTGCTCTATTATCAATTGCATTCTGTCCCTTGTCATAATTTGATGGACAGGGGAGTCTATCGCTGAATCCTATTTCCTCTAATTTCACTGTTTTCGGTGCACCAAAATGTCCCTGCTCTTCGTTTTCAATGAATTGAAAAGAAAAGATCGGCCGACCATTTCTACTGTGTTTCTTTCTCTTTCTAAGACCAGAATCTATCCATTCGCCCACTCCGGCACGGACTGACAGCTTCTTGGGTTTCATAGGTTCTTCCCAAGTATACGCAGCTGACTCACCAGGGGATAAGCATTTCCATGGATGTGAGTCGCACGCCCGTTGCCTGTAGTAAATATCCCAATGCAATGATCTATTGATGATTTTATGAGGAGGGTTGGTTTGGTCTGGCTCCCGTACAAATATGAATACTGACTGAAACAAAAACTTCATGTCAACAAGTAAGTCTCTGGGAAGTTCCTTCTGCTGCTTGGAAGGAGCATCGTCCTTCAGGTCTAACATTCTTTTAGATTCGCTGGCTTTAGCGTTGGATCGCCCTACAATAGCACCTCGTCGTAAGCGTCTCATCCTCTCCTCTAATGTCAAGAAAGTCAAACTAATTACACATCCTCTTGAAAAATCTGCACTGGCATTTTTTTGTTGAACTTGTGGTCCTCGTTTAGTTTTTTTCATGAGCTGTAGAGGTCGAATAGACGGTTGGTTGTCTCCGATTGCTGCTACAGCCGCAAGGCGCATTTTAAGATACTCCATTGCTTCGTCAAATGAAAGCTGATCCACCGGTTTGCCGTCAATACGAATCAACTCATCCCCAACAACAATATCTGTATGGAAACTGAAGAATAATTGCAAAGTTAGTGTGAGAAAATGAATGATCAGGAATTAGAACTCAACATATTGCTACTGCTTACCTTGCACATGAATTTATTTTCGTAGCTTTAACAATTAGAGAACGCTGTTGCGGGTTGTGGGAGTAGAGAGAACAGGAGTGAGAAGATGTCGATGAATGACATGAGATCAATAATTGAAGACAATAATTTAGTGCGCCCAGTACTCGATCACTGACTGCTTGCACTCGGCTACGCTCAGTACTCGTCTCACCTCTCTTCCCCATTCAGTTTCGAACCATACGCCCAGCTCTCCGTTCCATTCATCATCGGGCGGCGGTAGAGTAACAGTATAAACAGGTGCTGCTCTGGTGCTTACTGTTGGAAGCATGCGAATATCCCTTGCAAGGCTCATCGGAAGAAAATATTCTCCGGGTTCATCTGCAGGAAAACTGGATGAAAGATTCCATGAAGAACCATAGTCTACGCGCAACAATCTATCTGCTCTCGTGTCGGGTAGGTGAAATGTAACTAGCTCAGAAGGATGGACCGTTGCAATGTAGCACGCAGTGTGATGAGCAGTCGTGCTGTTTGAATCCACTCCAGATGTTTCAGAGCAATCGATCACAGTTGGAGCTCCAAAAAGTGATTTATACTGATTGAGGCCGGCTATGTCATCCACTTTAGTTTGGCTGAATACCCATTTTCGTGATTCGCTGGTAGCATTGACGTCAGGCGAATCTTCCACAGCTAGGTTGGGATGTCTTATGGAGTTATCTTGCCAAAGGCGCTGTTGAAATAAATTGCAGGAAAATATTAATATTGGCAACAAAATCGAAGCATTCAAACTAGGTAGCTGAAAAGAAAAAATGTTCCATTTTCGTGAGCACTCACAATTGGCCGAGAAAGTTGGTTTACAACTATATACCGAGGACAAATGCGGACAATCTTTGTATAGTTCGAAAGTCGGCCTGGAGCAAGAGTAATTGATACTGAAACTTCAAGCCCCCGCCCGTCTTTGCAATGCATGCTAAGATGAAAAGGGGGAAATCAAAGGTGACATGAGCAACTTGCACTAACATTGATCAGAATGGAATGACGGATTGTATCAAGACCCTACACTTACCCAACTATCTGTGTGACTCCTACTGATTCTAGACTGAATCCAGCCGACCACGAGGAAGTGTATTGACCAGTTGTATCCGCTAGCTGTACACAAAGTCTTGGAGGGCCACCCAGGGAAAGCACGTCTTGAAAATTAAACATGAATGCAAGCTTTGATATGACACTTAAAGGCAGATCTTCGCTTATTAATGTGGCTATTACGGCAGGCTTTAATGCATGCCCATATTGCGCCTTCAAAAGTGTCAGAGCTCCAGGCGTCCCTGAAAAAATTGTCTTGAGCTTAAGGGATTCAAGTCCTGCATCAAAAGTAGAGTTTGCCATGGCATCTTCTATGTCATCAATATCGTTTCGGTTACTTCCGTCAACAGGTTTTGACCCATCCTTCTCTGGACTCAAAACTGTCCCCGATACAAAAGAAAGTGTCTTCTCTTGTTTGTATCGCAATGAATGTTCTGTTGTGTTGACAATCCAAAAGGGACAGTAAAGTGTTATGCGGCGTTGACCACCACTTCCTAACACATTATCAATGTGTAGGGTGATGCGTTGGCCCATGCTGTCAAGGACACATGTTTCTGATGCAACATCCTCGGCTCCAAAACCGTCCCCACGCCGCATCACCCCTCCGGCAGAGCTTTCAATCGCTTCGGTCTCTGTAATCGTAAACATGTTTAGAAGAAGAAAAATGTTCATATTATTTATGCGAGAAAATAATTGCCATACCAAAATTGAATGTATACCTTTTTCGAGATCTTACCAGTATTTGAGCCTAGCTGGTTAATCTTGCGGTGTGAATTAGGAGTAGAGTCTTTCTGTTTCGTATTACCTGGTCTTAGTTGAGCGACTCGGCCAGCGCCTCGATTCCCTATTTGGTCAGTAATGTAAAATTAAAATTAGTACCAATAAAGAGAGTGCCATATCTTTTATGCACGAGCACATTACAAAAGTATTTTTACCTTGTGATTCCGCCATTGTGTAAAGAGTTCTCTTGACCTTATCTTTAGACATTTTCATTGCACTCCCAAGCGAATTCCATCCAGCTATCAAAAGCCAAGCGAAAACACGTAATTAGACTTGCGGTATAAAAATGAATAGCGCAGATTAAACGTAGCAAACAATTTCTCACTTCTCCAGAAGCCATCTCCCCCGCCATGATGAACCAATGCTCCTTCTCCAACTGGCGTGCGGCAGAATCCCATATTGATAAATAGTAGAACTTGTGTACGATGAAATAAGAAAAAGGATGTATATATACCGCAAGCGGAATTGTTAGCACAACAATTATTAGAAAAGCAATTGAATGAACATGGATACTCACGTGGTGCGTCCAGTCCCACATGATGAACTTGTGCCTTCTCTCCTGGTTCAAGGTTTCCCCACCAAACCACATTTCTCGTAGTTGCATTCATAAGCTCAAACCTTCCTCGCTCTGGGAGAAGATTCTCAATTACTATCGGGGGGTGGATGATGAGAGAATATGCAACCGGAGCGTGCACTTCAGTTTTGGCTATGTTGGTGTTCTTTGCAAGCTTATTCTTTGCGCTCTTCACTACCTTTCCCATCTTCGCTGGTGATAAAATGTCATTACTAACTTCTGGCTCGTTTGCACGAACAAGAGGACTGCGCTTTACTTCAATAACGTAGCAAAAAGGAGTACTCTTCCTGCTTTTGTCGTCGTCAAAGATGGGACATGAAACTTCAATGCCACTAGCATACTGATTTGCTATGGCAGGGTCACCGTTAGACTTTCTGAAAATTTGTGAAGATTCATTTAAAATCTTGGCAAGTTGAATGGGTCGAGATGGATAACCGACTCGATCAGGATGGAATATACAATTACTCAACCCGTGAAGTGTTGACTTGCCTGGACTGACAAAGTTATTCTCGGTATCATCAGAGGAGTATTGGTCTGGGCGGATCCAAATGCTGCCAAGATGATTTCCTTTCAATCGAAGTGCACTCTCGAGCAATAAATGTGACACGCTGTATATTTCATCTGACGACAGAAATGACGCGGCATTAACTTAGTTTATGAAAAAGTACAGTAATACATCTATTTTGCAGTTATTCAGGGTCTAATATCACGTAATCATGCTTACCTGGATTGAGTTTTTCTGCTGCAGCATCGCCACTAGTAGTATTATGTACGATAGTGTCCATCATTTCTTCCTGTTCTGACTCTATACCAGAGTCAATAGCACAATCTGTATCATCCAAAACGTATTTCGGAAAATGCCGCGGATCTGGATTGACCGCTGGTAACATTTTGGAAAGAGATGTAAGGCAACAGCGTTGAGTGTACCACACCATTGCACAAGCAAATTGCACTCATTCATAGGAAACTCACCAAGGAAAATAGGGTGGTCGGTTTTGTTGACGATTTCAAAGGGACTTGTGATGGATAGTCTTCGACCACCATTAACAGAATTGACTTCGGTCAACAGTTGGAGTATATTTTTCAACCTCCAGTCTGCGTTGATTTTTTTTTGCACAGAAGGTGAGCGAGGAATAAGCTCAACAAAATGCTTGCCTATTTTGTCAATGCTAACGCCGCGCACCCATTTAAATCCTGGTACCTGTACATCAATTACATGGTTTATGGTTATTTTCTTCCCATTATTAATGTGTGAAGAAGATCGATTTTGATCTCCTTCAAACGGAACTTCGACAGATTCTAAATTCTTGGTAATCGAAAAAGTAGCTTAAACGACAGAGAAAGCTCAAAAATGAGATAAACATTAAATCAGGTATACACCCTCAAGCACATATTACACTAACCTGGAAAGCTGAGAGGCATCAGGTTCAAGTGATCGATATAAACAATAGTAGTTTTGCTCTGATGTAGGTCTGTTTCGATAGCAGAGTGTGTGTGCACACGGACTCTTTGGCCAGTACGGTTTTTGAATGAGTATGCAATTCTTTCGTTTTCCTCAATCAGTTCTGCAGTGTTGTGGTGGACAGTAAGGTTGTGGCCCCACTGATCAATTGAAACGCTTGTCATGGCATGTGAATCTAAACTTTGGCGTGAGGCCAGCGGGAGATTTGCAGACATGGCGTGATCCTCTCCTTGGGTACTCCCTACCCAGAACACTTGGAATGTTTCAATCGCATCATCAATTGTTTCGATTGTCTCTCCTGTAAAATACATAGTAGCGCCGACGTGATGCCCATGTTAGCCCATACAAACGGATGAGGTAACAATTGTATGATAGCACCTATGCACTTACCAGTAATGTTCACATGCAGAGGGCAGTCTGCGTAAAGTGTGACTCCCTTCCCACGAGATGAAGACTTTTCATGCAACATCAAAAACCTGACAGGTTCCAGAAATGGCTCCCAGCTCCTAGTAAGCCCTAGTTTGAAGTAGTCAATAAAAATAGTCACCTCCAAGGATGCTTGCAAATCTTTTCCGTTGTGACGTTGCTTCGATGAGATTCCACGCCCAACCAATTTGGCAACCTTCTCTTTGGGGTCGATGTGCATATCTTGAAGCTGTGATGCTGACAGCTGAAGTTTGGGTAGACATATAGACATAATTGGACGGTGCATTCCCATAATCGGATCGCTTATTACGAGCTTTACCCTTTCAACACATGCAGCCACACTGAACATTTGCTCAGGCAACGAATTGGAATTTGTGTCCTCACCGGGAACTGACTCCTTCGTTGCATCATCTTCTAGACCTGGTCCTACAAAATTCATGAGAAGGTCCGATGCTAGTTGCATGTACTCGTGACTGAAATATATTGTGGTTTCGTGATGCCCTAGATGCCGTGAGGGTGCAACAAATGGCTTGCATACTAAAGGAGGAGGAACAAGAAATGGTTTCACATCAATCTCAGAAGGTTCGATGCCTTGCATAGAATGGCCATCAAAATGGTATGAAGAAAGAGGGATTTGCACAGCCAACCTCGTGTAACTGGTGCTTGCATTGAAATCGTATTTTACGGAGAAAGATAGTCCGTCAATGAGCGTTTTCACTCCACAGTTGGCGAGAGAACCAGAAACTTGTCGAAGTCCACGGCTTACAGCTGGTTCCATATACTCCCTTAATGCAATGATTCCAAGATCCTTGGCCACAACATCTTGTGATGAATAATTTATTCCAAAACTTTTGAACCGGTAGTAAACTCCCGACATGGCTTCAATCATGATGCAAGTATCGTCTATTGCAACGTTTGAAGGAATAACAACATGTGGACTGATCAACCACAACCGGAAATCAATGCTAAGGCATGCTGTGTCACTTTGGTCCGCCGTCATTGATTCGTCGATATTGGTGTTCATGCAGATTACTTGCTCTGCCGAAAATGCAGGGTTCCCGTATTCCTTTTCTTTGAAATACAATCCAAAGTAATCCAGTAAAATCCAAATCGGTGATAAATCAACAAGAGCTGCTTCAATCATATCTATGCCCAGATTTATCATGCAATGCATATCTGGTGTCATGAAAACTGTAACCTGAAACGGGAGGGGTAGACCATCAATCAGAGTATGACGACCACAGTCAAGCCCCCAGTTTAGATCTGCAAATGAGGAACGGTTGTTTGAATTGCAAGGACTGTAATCTTTACCAACAACAACTCTTTGAACAAAGAAATTTCCGCTGTTTCGTAAATCCAATAATTCGAATTTAGTTGCACCAAGACCAATGCGTACTAATTCCTCTTCATCACTTGAAAGCTTGCAAATCAGGCAGCCTACCGATATCCTAACTCCATCTGCCAGCCCTCCCGTAAGTGGTAAGGTAAGAGGATCCTTCGAGAAGTAGCCCGGTGGATCGTAAGCGCATTGCAAACTAAAATCTTTGAAACACAATGCCATGTCAAAGGTCTGGGAAGAGGAGAGGAGAGGCAGGAGAGAGTTGGCATTAATAAGACAGTGAAGTCAGCACTTGTGCTGCACAATGAACGCAAGATGAACTAAGTGTCTTACGCTCTTGGCATTTCCAAATTTTATCCTGTTAACGAATTCATCAGTTCCATACTCGGGCCAATCTAATGGAGGGTCTGGAGATATAGAATTTTTCTCAATGAACTCCTCTTCATAGGGAAACATTAATGGGAATTCCTGCATGTTGGAGTACCAGACTGACATCAGCAAGTAGAGTTGTGACATGCGCATATCAAACGCAACTTTACATGAATTTCCTTCTTTTCCATCCTCGATCAATAACCGCAGATGCGGTACCATGTCTAATGTGACTTTGAGGCTTAGTGGCTCCATGGTGACTTCCTTCCATATCCTAGATTCGATTTCCTCCATCATCGAATCATTCAGAGTTCCAAGAGATTTGAACGCTTTTTTATTGGTTTCGGCTCGCCCTGTATTTTGCACAATTCTATTAAATAGTGGCATGTTAATTTTGTTGACTGAAAAATGATGATCGTTCAACGCTGTAAACACCCGTGCACCTTTCAATTGAACTATCACTCTTGACACGTGTTCGCCTTGCATGCTTGAATCCCTCGCCAAAGTTGTTCTTTTGGGTGGTTTATTTTCAGATGCATCACCGCGTGTTTCCGGCTGAACGACATCGACACAATCAAAGAAATTGTCTGAGCTTGAAGAACTCAGGAAGGATGCACCCTCGTCCATGGTTTGACTGAGAGAGGTATTAGTCAGTGGTGATGTAAACTTGCTAGTTTGCCCTGACAAATGGGCGTCGCATTTGTTTGAAAAGGAATAATTGTCAACTGACCACGTGTCAGTGGCCTGTGCATGAGTGACGAAGATCTCCTCGACCTCAAAGCTTACTAGGTCAGCGTTTTTGCTATCCCGGGGCAAAACGATTGAAGAGTTTTTAATCGACATATTAAATTGGAATGGAGTCGATGGGATGTGGTGTTTTTCTTTTTCCAGCTCTTCTGTTGCGTTTCTTGAGCTCAAAACCCCAAATCCATATTGTGGAGATGACGTGTATTGGATACACTCATTCAAGAATTGCCGCAGTAGCAATATCCTTACTCCATGCAAATCCACCGAAATAGCATTGCATCCTCGCGAGTCCTCTTTCTGCTCTGTAAATGTAATTCCGAGAGCAGATTGAATATTGAAATTCTCTTTGCTTAAAGGATGGTATGTGGTAATGATGTCGGGGTAAGTTTCAGAACCTGTGGGTGATATACACTCTAATGATATTGCACTTGCAAGCAGGGAAGTCTTCGTCAGAGTTTCGTACGGTGAAACAGATTTTTCAATGGCAACATCATGAAAACAGCACCTGATGAAAGGAATAAGCTTGTCTGTTAAAACTATGCCAACAGACGAAAGTATTCCGTTGACACGGACAATTCTTGGTGGTACATTGTTCTTGTTGTGCGTATCTTCTCCGATATCGCGCTTGGCCTTCGAAAATGCTTCACCGGCAGACTGGCAAGTTTTCGTGGCGTCCAGACATGCCTCTGGGTGAAGAAAGGCATCTATATTTCCAGCTTCAACATAGATTTCCTGACAATTGTATTGGGAATCTGCAGTACGTTCTTGCAAAGAAAATGTTAGAGCATGGCCAGCTTCATCCCCGCCATCGTGATCTGGATGAATGTTCAACAAGTTAGTTCCTTTTCCATTTCGAATTGTGACGGACGATGATCTTGCCTGCATCGAATTCATACAGTAATAAAATGACTGTGAAACATCTAATGATTCCATCTCAAAGTAAAGGTCGTTTTTTGAAGATGAGGATGAATGACGTGATTGCAAAATATGGCGATAAGAAGCCATAGTTTTTTGAGTTGCTCTTTCTACGATCTCCTCCATCACTTCTGAGAGTGACTCTAGATCCATATTGCTATAAGCACGGCGTTGTTTGCTGCCCCGATGGCGAGGTTTTGGGGACTTTTTACCACTGTCGCGAGGCTGGTCAAATATGGCACTAACTTCCTCCCTGAAATTCTTCTGCGCTGCGTCTATGCAATCTGTTGCTTCCTGCTTTAATAGTCCGGAGGCACAACATTGATCTACACTCAGCCTCACCATACACTCTATTGTATTCACATTTGGGTATTTAAAATCCAAACACGAGAGTTGCAAAATAAATGTGGCAACAATGTTTTCCAGTTGCTTCGGTGACTGAGAATGATTGACAGGATCCTCTGCATCCTCAAGATCGTCAGTAGGGGTCGTGATTTGGAAACTAAGCGATTCAAATGATATTTGTGTCTCTTTCAACACAAATTGTGACATGGTTGGCAGAGATGGCCGCAGGATTTTTCTATCTTCTCGGGAGTCCCCAACTTTTCCAATGGAAAGTGCATTTGAAATATTGTCCATCAAATCTATAACTGCTCGTAATCTGTGTTCTGATATTAGAACAATTATAGGAGATGTGTTGGTGACAACGGACTGACAATTATGACGTTGTCGCTTATCGGGTGAGTTCGATTCTTTGCCGCTGGAATATCGCACTTGGGTGTTAAAAGAGTTTTGTAGTATGCAAATGTTTTTGCTTGTGAAAGCATCTAAGTCGTTCCTGCGGGTGGCTATGACTATGTTTATGCCCTCAAGATTGAATAGCTGCAGAAAATGAATTGTGGTTGAGTCAAAGAAATAAAACTAGTCCTATTGCATGAATGAATGAACGATACAAATAATATGATAGGGCTTACCACCTCATTATATGAATTTTCTTGGGTGTCCATGCTGCGAGAGAAGTAAAGTGGATATATTGCATCAATCGAGCTCAATCTGTTTCTCGCATGATGACGAGACAATAGTTGAGATGGAGAATCGTTCCCAGCAATGGACGACATATTGGCATCTAGCTCTTGATGAAATTCATTATTTGGAGTACCAATGTTGATCATCAAAGAATCCACCGTTGCAAGAAGGAACTGGTCTTCGCCAGCGCCATGGGAACCAGTCAATGGAATGCTCAGAGAAATCTTCTCGAAATCCAATTTCAACATAATACCTTTAGAAGAACCAATATCTTGTCCAGTTGAAAACATGTTCATAAGGAGAACTTCACTATCGAGAGGCGATAGGATCCTTCTTGCTTCAATGTCCCTGTTTTCGGAAGAAAACCCTAGTATTTTTTCAATCCAGTTCCAATCAACTGCAACTGTAGCAACACCAACGTTTGACGAAATAGAAGTTTGCGGATGATTGTCAATATTACAATTCTTGCCTTGGATTAAAATGAACCCAGAGAGAGCAGCATTGTTCACTGCCTCATCTAAACTGGAAGAAACGAAGAGTGACTTCTCTAACATAAATTCTTTTGAATCCCATGTAGACTCATGGCCCAGAGAGAAAAAAATCTTTGAAGATGGAAGCATACCATCACCCTGAGCGGCAACTCCGCCCACTGAAAATTCACATGCCACTGATGAGTTTTGAGATTGATCACATGTTTCACTTCGGGCTGACAGTGAAAGGTCCACAACGTGCATCAAAAGAATGGGTTCATGACAAAGCCCATAACTGACGCTTGGCCAAAATCGACACATGGGATCGAATGCATCAGTCCCAAACCGTCTAATAGCCTGATTCGGTGTATTAGTGTCATCTGCATCGGAGAATCCAGTCAACGCGGAAACGTCGTCTGAGAGGGCACTTTGATGGTGCCACTCTTCCATGTTACCATATTCCCAATCGAATGTGCTGGAGCGATTTTCGCATGTATCACACAATGCAAGTGAAACCCCTGAAAGCTCCAGCGATACATAAAATGACAACAAAGATTTGGATTCGTTCTCTCCTCGATGAAACCAGGTATCTCCACTCATAACTGTCCCATCTTTGGCAGTGTATCCGTCCAGGTCGCCTTTTTTGGAAGCTGAAATAGATGGTGCACCAGTATTTCTAGCAGCACCCAAACTCTGAAAACTAGAGTTGCGGTGGAGTGATGCGCGGGATTGCACTGTCGCACCATCCCTTATCCTCGTTGGAGATGCCAACGAATACCCTGCAGATGGTTTATCACGATGATGTTGGCTAATATCACCAATACCTCTCGCCGATGTGGTCAATGGCTGAACAGAATGTAATTGGCGTCGATTCGGGGAATGCCGTGTTTCTTTGGCATGAGAATTTGGTGGGAAAAAATAGTATTCATTTGCAGGGGATGATTGGGAAGGAACTGACGCAGTGGGCGAATCTCCAATTGCAACACTCAAGTTATCACCAGCTTCTGCGGCTCGGATGGAGGACGCACGTGCCACGTGTTTCAACAAGAGAATACGTTCCACGCTGAGCTCGTCTTCTAAGTCTCTCAGACGTAGTTTGGCTGCTGCAATCGCCGCAACACTAGCGGCTGCAGAAGAAGTGTGCTCGCCTTGAAATAATCGTAGATTGTCAGCGGAAGGAGAGCCATATGTGAGCAAATACAATTCAATGTATTCCTTCCTTATCCTGGTCTGCTTCGCCCAGTCCCACGTCCCTTGATTATTCATTGCCTTCGCGAGAAGGCTTCCTCGCCATCGTCTCTTATTACCACCATGGTCGCCGCAACACTGATCTAACAATGTCGCTTGTTGTCGAAGTTCTTTCACAACATTTAAAAGCGCATATTTCCACCACAACGAAACTACACGGGGAACCGTTCTTTTCTGTTGACCAGGGTACTTCGCTCGCAACGACGGGACGGTTCGGAAAATGTGATCGTCCCATGCCATAATGGATTGGCCATCTTCGGCCATACGTTCCAGCAATGCTTGGTCATTAGCCAAAGCGGCGCGTATTGTAGTAAGTGGTCTTCCTTGTTTCATACGAGCCAAAGAGGAAGAGAATGAATGAAGTAAAAATATTTGGCGAGATGAGAAAGAACTTCGAATGTGTCCCATTTTCCAATTAAGACAGAGCCTGGGCGGAGGTGAGGTAGAATTCGCGCTGCCAATGGCTCTTTCATTGATAATAGAAGTGTTTGACACGATGCCATTTCTAGGTCGCATGTGAAATGTTTGAGGTAGATCGTCGGCTTGTTGGAACGAATGAGAAGATAATGCAGATGGAAGAATTCCATTCTCCGCGTCCTTAAGAAGTGATAAAGGCAGCATTGATGATGTCAGCCTGCGATATTCACGTGAAGGGCGAACATTTGGGCGAGACGGTTCCCCTGCTGCCTCAATTGAGCGTTTTGGTCGTTTGTCACGTTTGCCTCTTCTCTTTGTTGCTGACGTTCCTTGCGAGCCACCTGTAAGTGCAGTGCTATTAGTCGTCGAAATATTATCAAGATCTCCTTCCTTTTCCTGTGGCGATGGAGGACCTCTTACGGAACCACTTCTTATACTGCTGGTGCCAGTGGCTACAGTCACTGATTCTGTTCTCACAGTTGCAGAAGCAATTGGATGGTTTCGGTACAACCTACAGAACGCCTCAAAATTTGTTGGATTAACAATGTAATCATCATCGTCTAAAGTATGCCAAAGCAATGTCTTTTCTGTCTGTGCTTCTCCATCCTCCCCTCCATTCTCGTCCTCTTGTGAAGAAGTTAAATGGCGCTTCCTACGGAGAAACACGCCCAATCGATGAAAACGCAAGTGCTTCAAGGAGCTGGGTCCCCAATCGACAGTGGCATCATTAACACCTCCGGTACTGGTGCTCCCCGCACCCCAGCGACCGTGGGATAAAGATCCTGGCCTAACATCAAACCGATCAAGTGTTAAACCCAATTCGATCTGCCCCTCCTGTGACCAAACGGTAGGATCTTCTCCTTCGTATCTTTCATCGTCATCTCCTTCACGCAAACTATTATCTATATTACTGTCAGAATCAGCATGGGTGTTATCCTCGTCATTTCCTTCATCCAAAGTTGAAGATCGGTGTGCCGGAAAGGATGCACGCCGTTGCCTAAGTCGATCTCGATCATTTGCTGAACTAAACGTATGAGTTGTATTGGCGCCCCAACCGACACTGTTCCAACTGCTTTGCCTACGATGTCCCTGGGCACTTCCATCTTTTTCTTCCTTGTCATTGAGAATGCCCGCACCTCCTAATTCATTCCTTCTGTGGCTGTCTTTAAAAACGTCATTCAAAGGAATGTCGCTAGATTTCAAAGAGGAGCGAAAACCAGCACTTGACGTGCGTTGGTGCCCTCTTCCCTTGCCCCCCGCTCCTAACTGAGAAGGCGTTTGACGATGCAATGGATGATGTTGATGAAGTGGATGATGGTGACTTTTCCATGAAGCAGGCAATGTTTGTCTGGTACTCCTCTCAGACACATGCTCTTGCTGTTGCCCCACACTATGTTGCTCATTTTGCTTATTTCTTTCCTGTCGCTTCTTCCTAAGAGTATTTTTCATATCTTTATCATAATGGCTACAGCCCATAACAGACACTTGCACTTGCGTCACTGATAATGAAAGCGAGTCAAAGGTACGCCATAATAGGGAGGATAAAGCTGAAGATACATAATTTTCCATTTTGGAGAGATATGAGCTGGATGCTGGGGATGTGCTGGGTGCATTTGTGCTTGAGTTGTTTGTCTTGTGAGTATTATTGGTCATGACGGTCTTGCTACTGCTGCCGAAGCTTTTATTATATGCATTGGAAGGTTTTGCATTTAGATTCTTGTTGATTGTATTGGCACTGCTGTGTGATACCGTTGGACTGCTACGAGCTGCATTCAAAGATGATTGCAAACCTGACTGAATGCCGGTCTGCATTCCTGACTGAATAGCATTTTGTAAATTGCATTGCAAAGCCGACATTAAATTTTCAGGGAATGGATCCAACCCTGCCAATATACGTCGTTCTGCTGTTTGCAATATACGATCTTTTTCTTCCCGGATTTGATTTTGCAGGTCGTCTTGTTTTTGCTTGGGCGTTTGCCCATTGTCTTCGTCATTCTCATCGCTATCAGAACAATTATCATAATGGCTGCCATGAGAACTTTGCAAAACTCTCAATACAGGATCCTCGTGAATAATTTCATAACCCAGAGTCAAGAAAACTCCGTGGATTTGAACAGTAGTGCATCCTGCAGTATTTTCTTCCTCGTCCTGTACTTCAGTATAACCATTTCCAGGTTGTGAATTATTTTCTTCATCTCCATATTTCTCTGGGACAGAGTTCAAACTAGCTTTGCCACTGGAAGCCATTTTGGCTGAAGATTGAAGATTTGTTGCAACATTGTCCGAGCAATGTGAAGAACCAACAATCAGGCCCTTCCATGGAATTTTTATGATTAATGAATCAATGCTCCCACGTAAAAGTTTCCACCTAATTTTCACGCCGCCATTATTGTTGGAAGAGCCGTAATATTTATCAGTCGGAATTTCAGGGTTCGAGGAGGAATTGAGCCACTTGTCAAATGCCTCGCGTCGTAATTCCACATTTTTCAACTCGACATGGCCACTCCATAATCCAACACTGAGTGAAGATTTTTGAGAGTCTCCGGCATCGCTGTGATTCCCTTCGTCTTCCAACTTGATGTAGGGTGACAACGAGGCGGCCGCCCATTCGGATAGACGCTTGGATGGATTGTAATAACTTGCCATTTTGATATCATTAGCAGTTATTATTGTGCGTGCCTGTGTTGCTTGGTTCGCGATGCATGTGTCAGCACCCACGTTGATACGTTGCCGATGCCTAGCAGAATTAATTTAGACCTCCTCAGACTTCGCTTTGACGGATTCTGCCTCTAGAGGGTTCTACTGAGATGCAGTTAATGTAGCCTCTGTCGACATTGCAGTCCTTGAAAATAATATTTTGTAAAAATGCGGTCGCAGAAAATGCCATGGTTGCATTCTGTTGCATTGTATTGTACTGTGGATTGTCGCGGGCAAACAGGCCTTTTGTGGTACGATATTGTATGTAGTACTATGTTGTTGTTACGTACTATTATTTAGTGTTCTGAAACTTCCTGATGAAAAAGTTCCAAAATAAAGTTTCACTATTAAAGTTCGTCGAAAAGTGAAAATGTAAAATGTTATTATGATAATAATAGCACTGTGCATTGACTGAAGCTTATTAATGAACTGCAAGAACTTTCAAAAAAAGTTTCTTATTTTTTCAGACCCTAATATTGTTGAAATGAAGAAGTTTCAGAACACTCAACTCTCGAGATTGCGCGGCGCGGTGAAACTTTTGGCTGATCAATCCAATGGGATAAATTTTGAGTTCATAGAATGTGAAACAATAAAGGTGCATACAGAATCAAATGTTTTAATACTATGAAATATATTTCGCCTATTCTAGAAAGGCATAATTAAATGCGTGGGAATTCTTATTTTCTTATTATTACGCGTTTTTTGCATCCCCATTGAGGATTGAGGGCCATATCATAATATCGTCATACAACTATTTTTTGTCTCTGAGTGTACTAACTAGGTAGTACCATATGTCTGTCAAACAGTGCATATCTTGGCTTCTCTAGAGAATGATTTTTTCCACTATTTTGAATAGTGGAATCCATTCCTTTGATGAAAAAAATCATATTGGCAATCTGAAATTTTTTTCCCATNCTAGAATGATTTTTTCGACTATTTTGAATAGTGGAATCCATTCCTTTGATGAAAATAATCATATTGGCAATCTGAAATGTTTTTTCCATGGTCATGGTTGTTGTAATTGATATCCAAAAAAGGTATGTTTGGTGCCATCATCATTCATTTGATGATGGAATTAATTTGAATATTGCTCCCATCATAAATCATACTGGATCCTACGTAGTCAAATCCGGAATATTTTTTGTGTCGGATGTCAAACAAAAACAAAAAAACAAAAAAACAAAAACAAAATTCAGCGTAGTGCAAAGTTGGAATTGAGCAAACTCGATGAATACCATGAAAACTCAAAATTCCTCCAATGCTATTAAATATTTACTCACTGGAAATTGTAATAGCGTTGGAGGAATTTTGAGTTTTCATGGTATTCATCAACTAAAAAATCGAATCGTCTCAGGAATCTCGCGTCTTTTTTGTTAGTGTTCTAAGTATGTAAGTACTATCCAACATACTACATATCGGGGTATGTTTTTATCTGAGATTCAGACCTCTACGTACTTTACTAGCTTTCATTCACAGTTGCAGGATATGTTGTAACTGAAGACAATACAGTCAGAGGAGTATTGTAGTACATACCTTCTATCAGAAAATCAGCTGTCCGTCGTTGGGCGGTGGCGCGCACAGAATCGGTACATAATCGACGTGTTCTTCCGTTCTAGATGTGTCAGTATTCAATATTGCCCTGGAGGTAGTTTCTCCCCAATATTCATCTATTGCCCAACTGAATTGAGAACAATTTACTAAGTAGGAGTACAAACTGCATAAAATGATGTTGTCAGTTACTACCGTATGTCTGTCAAACAGTGCATAATAATATCTTGGCTTCTAGAATGATTTTTTCGACTATTTTGAATAGTGGAATCCATTC
>JALLAR010000042.1:0-28162 GCA_036939335.1 Conticribra guillardii
GCACGTGTCACGCTAGAAATGCTCGTCACGACGGCAGTGACTTAATCAATCACGACGTGACGCCTGACTCATGATCTTGCAGGGCGCCCATCAGAAAGCACCGTTATTAACATCATCATCCCATAGTTGGTAGAGTACAATATCTACCATCCTTAAGCAATTCTGATCAAACACACCATGAAAGATCCCATCCCACACCATCACCGCAATACCATTATTTTCACGCTGCACTTTATTCAATTGTTGACTTCGGCAATGATGGTGGCGACCATGACTCCAAAGGCGTCATTTATTCGGCACACGAATTTCAAGTCGGTGGTGTTACGGACCAAGCAATTTTACCTTTTACATAATTATAATGTTCGGTCGAAAATACCTCATCTACACACATGCGCGTTTCAATCATCATTTGCGAAAAATTGTTGCCAGTCCAAGCAATTAGCAGACACAAGATATAGATATACAAATAATCATCTTTTTCATTCATTGCCGATGATGTCGTCAACCAGGAAGCCCTTTCCCGTTCATCGATCATTTTTGTTGTTTCACTCGAATACTGAAGGTGATGGAGACCCGAAGACCTCAAACGAATTATTACAACAGATACTACCATTGGGGGCAACTATACAAAATACACTACACTCCTCAATCAAACTTCTGGAAGAAAAATTCATTCCAGAACCCGAAGAAAGCGTTCTTCATTTGCTTTCGCATGCATTAAATTTGAGTTGGGAGAATGGCTATCGCCAATTGCGAGACGTGCTGACGTTACCATTGCCGCAACCTTTAGTAGAGCCTCTGAAAGAAACAACTCAATTGCCACCGCTGCATCAACTATCCCAACAAATTCTCACGACCGAGCAACGAAGCAAATACCTCTCACTGCTCGAAAGGAGAATGCATTTCGAACCATTACAATACATTATTGGTCAATGGGATTTTCACTTTTTGACTGGATTAAAAATTAGGAAACCCATGCTATGCCCACGTCCCGAGACGGAGGAGTTAGTAGAGCTGGTGTTGGTGGAGGTTGAGGAGTTGCTCCGAGATCGAGAACTGGATAAAAAAATACGCATTTTGGATATCGGGTGTGGTACTGGAGCGATTGGAATTGCGATTGCCAATCGCTATCCCAATAATGTGGAAGTGGTGGGATTGGATGTTTTATCAGAGGCAGTTGATTTGTCGAATGAGAACGCAGGCGCATTATTGTCTGGATTTGCTGACGGGGTAGACGAAACAAAAGAATTAAATGGATTGTATCAAGCTATTTTGTTCCCAGCCAAGGATTTTACAAATGATGCAACATATCACAAAGAAACCACTGACTTGGAGACAAAAATGCAAATGAATTTTGATATTGTCGTTTCAAATCCGCCGTATATTCCTTTGATTGACATGGATGGTCTATCCACTGATGTTGTTGGATACGAAAGCTACGAAGCATTATGTGGTGGAGAAGATGGATTAAACGTCATTAGGGACATTGTACACCGATTGCCAGAGTGGACATCTCCCAATGCTGATGATAATGCAAAGCCGTCAACAGGAAGTCAGAGTCGTTACTGCTGGATGGAAGTTGACGATTCTCACCCTCGACTCATGGCACAGTGGCTTGCACCAGGATCGGAGGAATCGCAACGGTGGGGCGTTGAGTTTTGTGAAGGCTTTAAAGATTTTTGCGGTCGTGATCGATTTGTTAAGCTACGTGTATTGTAGAGTGTAATCTTTAAAGTAAATTCTTCCTAACTTAATTTAACCCAAAGAATTCCACATTTGCAAGGAATGAATTATTGGTTTGAGTATGAAATCATTGAACCTCACTTATTCTATTGACACAAGTGCAAGTGAAGGAAATCCTTGAAATGTACAATGGTATTACAAATCCCTTCATAGAGGTCGGAAATAAAAATTGAATTATCTAATAATATTATCATGACCACATCATGAGAAATAAAGATAAAACCCGCCCCTCCGAATCCTACGATATCGTAGGTACTAGTAGTATCGTAATAGGTACTCTAGTTGTTTTACAGTCAAAATATCGTCCATCCGTCGGCCGTCTTCAACCAGTTTTTATGACCCGCCGAGCGATGCGTCGGTCGGCATGTGCGTGATACATACCTCTGACTTGCCCGGCCTTCTTTTCATTTTTCTCTAACGTGCCATACCAGAACCTACCAGAACCCATTATCTATTACAACGCAGAAACCCAATACTAAGAACCCACCCAGAGGAAGACGACGTACAACTTTGCTTCGTCAAAATCCCTATGTCGATCTTACTCGAAACAACCTTCGGAGATCTCACTGTAGATTTGGACATTGAAGGGTCTCCCGCCTTGGCGAAAAACATCTTGAAATTGGCCAAAGCTAGATATTACACCAACACTCTAATTTACAATGTTGTCCCTGGAAAGTATTGTCAGATGGGTGGTGCGTAGCAATTGAAATTATTGCATTTTTCTTTTTTTGATGTAACATCATTATTTGTATGAATTACCATCTAACGCGATGGCATTGTTTGTGTGCATATTATTTTTACCCTCCAGACCCAAGTGGCGACGGGACGGGTGGATGCTCCATCTACGGTCTCATAGATTCCTATCAATCATCAAATTCATCGACGGAAACAAACAATGCCATTTCACCACCACCAGATGTCACAAAAAGCCAACGCCGATTCCTCCAAAGCCACGGACGTCACTTGTCTCCATCGGAATTAGATAGAAAGGGAGTATTGATTGCCATGGAAATCGGCAATGTGCCACATACCATTGGATCTCAATTTTTGATTACCTTGAGCGATGATAATGGATTGAAAGACTTTGTATCGTTAGATTCCGAGGGAGGGGCAAACAATGCAACAAACAATGCCGCAGAGGAGACGGGTGGTTTAAAACGAAATCCGCGATATCTTTCATTGGGGATCATATCCGAAGATTCTCAGCGAGTATTGTCCAAAATGAATCGAGCCTATTGTGATGATGACGGAAGACCATTTGCCGATATACGAATCCAACGTGCTTTAGTTATTCACGATCCTTTTGAAGATCCTGCTGGCATGGATGATCTCTTGCAGTGGAGGGGTGTGAAAATCAATGCAACTAAAAGTAGCCAAGGAGACGAAGGTGTAGTCAACGGTGTTAGTTCTCAAGAAGACCTCTTGGAAGGATACCCTCTTGCACCACAATCTCCTAGTTACGAACGTCCGCCGGAAGAAACGGTCGCAATACGGATTCAAGCGGATGATACCACATTGTTCGCTAATGCTGGATGGGATGACGACAAAAACAACGAGCGGTCAGATGACGAAGATGAAGAGGACGAGGAGGCTAGGCAAAAAAGACTTGAATTGCAGCAGAAGCAAGAAGAGGAATGGAGAAAAAGGCAGGATTCTAGCAGAGCTGTCATGCTTGAAATGTTGGGTGATTTGCCTTCTGCAGGTTCGTTCTTCATTTTGTACATGTTTTTGTGGATATATGTGTGCATCATTTGCATTTCCCTGTTACTTGTGCAAATAATGCGAGTCCTTACATTCTTGTCTCATCCCTTGTGATCCCGCTCCTACAAACAACGAAAATAAAAAATGCAATGAACAGACATTCAAGCTCCCGAAAATGTACTATTTGTATGCAAACTAAACCCCATTACCAATGATGAAGATCTGGAGCTCATATTCTCCCGCTTTGACCAAAATGCCAAAGCTGAAATTATTCGGGATCCAGACTCTGGCACAAGTCTGCAGTATGCATTCGTGGAATTCACATCTAACGAATCATGCAATGAGGCATATTTGAAGATGAATAATGCTTTGGTGGATGATAGAAGGATTCGAGTAGATTTCTCTCAGAGTGTGGCAAAGGTTTGGGATCGCTATCACAAAAGATACAGGAAAGGCTTAGGCGATGGAGTTGATAGGGGTTTCATGGATGGTTCTGGGAGGGGAAGAGGTGCCGGCCGTGGAAGAGGTGGAAGGGGAGGCGGTGGTGGTAGAGGATTTGGAGATCGAGGAAGAATTCAACACCAATCTAATCAGCCTTCTTCTAATCGCCCAGCAAGCAATAGATGGGATAATCGCTCCTCTGAGTACAACGATAATAGAAAGACAACAGGACAAATTACAACAAACAATCGTGATTCATTTCGTGACCCCAATCGCAAGATGGGTCGCATGAAAGAGGTAAGGGATTCACAAAGAGGGGGTTTTAACCCAAAAGATAGCAGAGATAGAGATGGCCAGCGATGCTCTGATTCAATTGAAAGCCGGAATCGTTACCACATCGGTCACAGCCGTAGTCGTAGCCCCAGTCGCGATGAAAGGAGGAGAAGCAGGAGCAGGAGCCGAAATCGCCAGCGGCAGAGTCGTAGTAAAAGTGGCAGCAGAGATCGCAGCCAACGTAAGAAGAGACATCGGAAGGATAGACACAGGGACAGAAAGGACCGCAGTCGCAGTAATGAGCGAGATAGGAAAAAGAAGAAAAAACACAGTCATTCAAGCCATAGGCACCATCATTCTGAGGATGAAAGTGATAAACGCCACAGAAAACATCATCGTCGTCATCGAAATGACAAGTCAGACGCTAGTGAAGATGACCACCACAGTAGACGTGAACAAAGGAAACATCACAGGCAATCAGATCGCAGCAAAAATGACGATCACCATAGAAGGCCGAAGGAAGACTCAAGGGCATATTGATGGAGTAAGAGTTCGCTTGAAATAGCATTTGTAATTGTTGTTGATTACATTCATTAAGCACTACTTCTGGTTCAGCACACGACAGCACCGCATTAACATTTATAAGAATATCTACCTAGATTTGCACAACCCAGTATTTTTTACCAAGTGAAAGATACTTTGCCATCATTCTCCGCCCCTGATGCCTCAATAGAGACACGTACCTGTAACACTCTGCCCTGATAGAAATGTGTGGGTTGGCTAGACCCTTCAGTGTGCACCCCAATGTTAGGCTTTGCCACAACGGCGGCAGTGCCAGGCTTGCCATTGGCAGTAACAGCAACAGTATTGAGGCTTTCATCACTCCCTGGAAGATACAAATAGATTGATCCTTTCTTTTCATAATCATTTTTCAAACATATCGAGACGTGACCTTCACCAAATACAAATGAACGAACTTCGAAGCCGCATGAAAAATGTAAATCACTCCCAATGTACTGAGGACGGGTTGGATTAGCAGGCTTGATATGAAATATTTCTGTCTCGTGTGGTGCCAGCTTTTTTATTAATGGATTGTTATCGACCAATGTCTTGCATAAAAGAAATACAAAATTAAGTGAAGACGGAAGTAAGTGTAATCTTGATGACATCGAAAGCACTATTCTAAATAGGCAGAACTCACCTGATGTGGTATCCACGCATACTTGGATGACCAAAACTCAAATATGTGGAACCCACTTTCTGATTTCTCGCCAGGCGTGTCAGAGCCCCTTCTTCTATTTTCGCCAGTTCTACCGGATTGTGTTGCCAAAAAATCTTGGTAACTGTGGCCAACGAGCGCTGAAAAAGAAACACTGAGCATTGCTGAGTGTTCCATCCAGTTGCTGAGACTGACAACGGTCCAAGTTCCAAGGCCTGGGGCAACAGCAAAACAACTACGTTCTCGACTGTAAGGGTCAACTATTAAAACCGATCCAACCTCATATTCCAGCTTCGACGCTTGTTCCCGAAGAATTCTGCCTGCAGGAATAGTTTTTGCTTTTTCGACACCAACAATGCCATCCTCACTATTGCCTTCGGTGCACCAAAGACGGAGAGTTGAAGGCATTCCTGCGTTCAGTGTGCTGTGCAAATCTAACGGCACAGCGGTAATTCCCGTGAGTGGAAAGATTTTTTTTGCAACACTCAACCTTGCCTCGCTTACTTTTTCCATATCATCGGACAGGAGAAACATGCCACCAGTCATTGCTACTATTGATGCCGCACTGACAACTTCGTTATCTGTGAGTTTTGTAGACTCCCCAAGCAAAATACAATCAGGATCATTGTGCCACCATCGATGTCCCATAGGAGCCCTTGAAATGGTATTTCTCAGCATTCCTCGCAGCGCGGGCAACGTGCCTTTGTGCATTATTGTTGACAGATGTGCAAAAAATGAGTTGTGCGCAATAACGTTGATAAACATAGCACGGCGTTAATACCAATAATTGCAATATTAACAAAGACAACAAGCAACTCCATTCACAGAAAAGTACAATGATCAATAAAACTCTTGGATGAGAATTACCAACTATAAACGAATCTCAATAAAACACTCACCATTGTCCCACCACGGTAAAGGGAACTCTGGGTACCAGGTTGGCCCGGTGTCACAAGAAACTCTCATTCCGTCCACAAATCCAATTGCGCTCCCAATTGGACAGCCGCATCCTATAATAAAGGTATCATTTCCTGCTGCAGCTCGAATTGTACGCAATCCTAAATGCATAGCCTCTGCTCGACTCATGGTGACATCATATTTTCCGTTTCCCACAAGGCATGATGCATACAAGAAGTCTAGTTTTAGCACTTCAAATCCCCATTCCTCTACTGCTCGACGAATCGTTTCATACCTTGAAATCAAAACCAAAAGACAAGCAAATCAAAAAGGATTAGGACAAGACCAAAAAGGAGATGAAGAAGAAATCTTCCCATAAAAGTGGTGATAGTAGTTTTGCCGATAAAATAAAAATGCTAGTGGTATCCAATCCCAGCAACCCATCCTCCAAATCAAAATCATCCACTACAAATAATAAGCAAACAACAAGCAAAAGCAGCAGCACTTACACATGCCTTCGCACACCAGGATGGGTAGCATCTAGTCCATAAAAGTATTTCCCGCAATTTGCAGAATTTGCAATTCGTCCTTTATCATTGCGAATGATCCAATCAGGATGATCTTTTGCCAGCTTTGACGATTTATCACACGCAAAAGGTGCTAGCCAAACACCTGGTTTCATCCCTTTTGAACGGATGGTATCTGCCAGAACTCTCATTCCACCATCTTTCAAAAATTTGCCAGGTTTGAGAGAAGTCCAGTCACCCCACGATGTCATGTATCCATCATCAATGAGACAAACATTAAATCCGATGTTGCTCTGATGTCGCTCCAGAATATGTGCATTCTTCGACAATGAATCATGGTCAATGTCGCTGTAATAATGATACCATGAACACCACCCTGCCGTTAGTCCCTTTTCCATAGGCCGTGCGTCATTATGGTCTCCAGAGGCATGGACATAGTAAACCATAGATTCTTCATCGTAACACGACGAGTCGACTATTTGACAGTACGCCCAATCTGTGGTGAGACTTTGGCGACCATTTAAGGCAGAAGTTGATTTTGAGGATGGTGCCGCCACCACTCCCTCATGACATGCAACCAGGTTGAAACGGCGTAAACCTTTGTCCATCAAAACCGCGCCAAATTGATGTCTCTGCGACAAGAAACCCACTATTAGTGCAGGTCCACCCTCTTCATCTAGCAGAACACGTTCGCCATTTAATTGGGTCGCGGTGGCACCGTTGGATGAAATGCATGCAAAAAAATCAGATTTGTAAAATGCCGTTTCGTCGTTCAATTCTTCCTCATCATTTGGACCTATACTGCTTTTGCTGTCCATGGCCTCTGAATCCAATCCCACATTCTCGTTCCAACAATCATCAGCATCATCTGTACTTTCAACACTGTAGCGAGATGACGACGACAACACTACTCCACCACGGTTGAATGCTTCACTTAATACCTTTGGCATGGCAGATGTAGGCTGAACTTCTCCCTGTGCAACACTTCCAGAGTATGACCAGCTTTGATACCCATTAATGTACACATTTGTAGGTGTGTCATAGTGATAAGAGGTAGACGACGAAGAGGATTTAGCTTCCTTCGCTTTATGTTGATGCAAATGCAATTTGCCTTCCAATAACGAGAGCGAATCGATTGCCACATGCGGATTGGGAGGATGATCAACCTTCCACAAAAGGGGAGGGCATTTGTCAATGGACATTGGTTTTTGTTCATCATTGCCTGAGGATGATGTGGATGTCTGTTGGAATGGAATGGCAAAGGTAAGAATTGGCCCCTTGTGCGTATTCTTTTGCTGCCCTTTCGCTTCTCCGTTTAGAGTTTCCCAAGGAGGCGACGGAAGATTGTCCCACGAATCCATTGGTGGCAATTCAAAGCCAGCATTATGATCACGACTGTTGGTACTATCAAGTAACTCGTTGTCACCATCATTGTTGGCATTAGGTGAATATGCTCCAAACTTGGGCCGAAGATAAATTCTTAATGCATGGCAATATCCAACGCCCCGAATCCATAATCCCCTTTTTGTCGCAGCATCAGCTTCATTTTCCAATAACGACGATGATTCCGAATCTGGAGGAGTTGGTGCAGCAATCATCGGTTCCATGAACAAAATATCATCCACAGAATAATTAACTTTCATGCGATGAATGGGCTTTGGAGATCCTGTCATGATGCGTTTCATTTTGCTCCATCGATGAGAACGCTTCTTTTGCGGTTGAACCTTGCCTGCTACATTACTATCACTGCTGCCACACATCTTCCCGCGTAGTGCATGTCTACATGCCCATCCTCCTTTTTCAAAGCATGCCCCCACAGATCGATGCCATGCCTCTTTCTTCTTCGAAATGTTGGTATAAGATGGATATGCCTCATGGGCAGGTCGATACGTAACCGATAGGAGATTTGAAGAAGTGACATTCCATTGAGAGGGCGAGGATTGGGAGGAAAAGGACCAGCTCCAATTTGTTTCAGCCTGCTCGTTTTGTTCAATTTTGCTTTTGGTTCGATTTGCGTTTGAATTTTTGCTTTTCGTGTTACATTTACTTTCATCAATGGGCAATGCGGTAACTGAAACTCCATGGGGACACAATTCTGCGAGATACCTCAAACCACTGGAAGAAAAAGTTGATAAGCCATAATTGTCGGTGGGATTTTTGTCGTCCAATAATTGCACTCCTTCCAAGTTGTCACCATTTTCATCTTCCGATCGAGAGGACGAATCATTGTTGCTATCAATGCGGTCGACGAAGTTTGTCGGCACGTTCAATCGGAATATCCATCCCGGGTAATTCGCATGAATATTACCAGCAGTGGGGTTAGTCATGGCTGGACTACTTTTACAATTTTTATGGTCGTGTAAGTTATTTCTTGTATTGTACCTGCAGCGTTGTGGCGTCGGCCGTTGTTCGTTGCCTGCTCTAGAGTTGTCTCGATCCCACAATAATACCTGCAGCGAGCAATGTGATTTGTGTTATCGTAGACGAAGTGAATGCTGTGTAATGTTTGTTAAAACGCTTCGTGGATGCGAAAGATATGGCACGGACAGAAATAATATGGATGTAGGGTAGATGATCTACATAGAGTAGATAGGTAGCATGGTATTGTATCCTCGGGTCGGGCGATAGTGGTGCGGATTTTGTGATTACATCATACATACTACTATGTACCTAAGATATTTTTTTTTCTTGTCTACTACGCACGGACGTGCCACGACATGATTTAGTATACTTCCTACATACAACGATTTGATATAAGGCATTGTACGTTGGGATTTGTTTCGACGTCATATTGATTCCACATACGTACTTCTTTATCGAGTACTACCAAAAGATACCAAAGTGAGATCTGTGTCCGGAAGATTTTAAATTTAAAAATTTGAGAACTTTTAAAATCCTTTTTGTCGTGTATGGTAGTATGGGGTATTATCGTGCAACGGTATGTTAAAACAATGGGTACTAACAAAAAACAAAATAATCCACCATGCACAAATTTACTTGAGACCCATCCCATTCGCCATGAAAAATACGACGGGACCAACAGGCTCAAATAATCTGACAGAACAATAAATCCAATTGTTTGATTTTCATGCTTCCATTGCTGATCGTTGCTCAACGTTCTGGCAACATCGCTATTGTAAAGCATACTAAAGGAGAGAGGTCTGGCGGCAAATTCTCCAAAAATAATGGAGGTTCTGGTGATAAGGAGAACAATTGTTTAATGATGGAAGTGATCAATGATGATATTCCCACTCTTCGGGGGTGGTTCCTCAAGGTATGTTTCATCATAACTATCTGTATGATGCTACAGAACATGTAATCCATCTCAAATGACAAAACTCTTCCATAATTCCATACTAATTCATCTTTGTGTAGGAGAAACGAGACCAGCACAAAAGACGTCAATCTATCATTTCGGGTAATGGTTCCAATCGTAGGTGGTTTACAATAGAGCGCATACCAATCAATGGAATAGACTCAGATTCCAATTCAAATGGTAATTCATCTCCTCATGAATTAGCACTATGTTACTACAAACGATCTAATGTCAATGAACCACGTGGTGGATGGATATTCATGAGTGATGTGATTGCATTAAGCCAGGATGTTGTAGATCGCTGGATAGCCATTGAACATCCTACGAGGACACTGCGCTTGCAAAGTCCGACCCCGGCACAGCATCGAGTTTGGTTCTCAACGTTGACAAAATGCTGCAGGAATGCGCGTAAACAGGTAACGACGCCGGTTTCCTCTGAGGTAAGCGCAATTATTTGCTGATTCATATTCTTATGGTGTTCATTTTGCAGTACTCAATTGGAACGCTGCACTGAGTGCTTCACGCTTTTGACACTATACAATAAAATCACTTTTGTTTGTCTATGCCGCAGTCCGAAATCAAGCCCACGAGCCATCCCTTCTTCAACGGAGGAAACGCAACATCGACATTATCGCCAAAAGAAAGAAAAGGTTCAATTCCAAGTACACCTAAGGATGAACTGAAGTTTTTGAGAGAAATCACTGGAGCGAACGATGGCGAAGACAAGTATGATAGGCCAAGCAGCAGTGCATTCTTTGAGTCTTCATCCTTTTCTTCCATCGAGAACGCCGACCAAATCAAGTTCGGCGAGGAAGACGAAAAAGAGAAAGAAAACACAACTGCCATCTACACCAAACCGAATAATGAACCAGACTCTCCCAAAGAAGAACCCAATGATGTGAAATATCATAATGCCAGCTATGCGCTTGAAGTAGGATCTGATAAAAGAGAATGTTCATCAAACTCTGACATTGATACATATGATGTCAATCGGTGTAACGAACCATCCGGATTGGAGCATGGTAGAAGTAATAATATCGTTTGTGCATCAGAAGCAGAGGAAAAAACCGAAGTGGAATCAATTGATTACCACGGATCTGGCACGTCATGCATAGAAGAAGCTGACTGTGATGGTGAAGTATGCTCTTTTCACGAGGACGAAGAAAATTACGCTGCTCTGGACGAAGCTGATTGCTGTGGTAAGTGCAATTTTGCACACTCAACTGATCCCTTCCAATATTGCAAAACCTCACATAATATTCCCCGCCATTTGCCAGAGATCCCAGCAAAAAAGGAGCATTTGATGAAATACTTATCAGTATCATCGTCGACACTTCCATACGATTTGAAGATAGGAGCACTCGATAACGACGAAAACAAGGCTGCGGGTAGCAGTGATTCCAGAGAAGGAACAGAGCTCGATAATTATCAATTGGTTTCTTCATCCTCCTCTTCCAATAACAGTGGCGATGATGATTCATTGCAAGATATTGTCGGGTCTTTCAGCTCAACAATTCGATATGGCGAAAATGCTGTACGGTCGTTGTCGAGCGTTGCCCCTTTTGTTAAAGGAAATGATAGCTTTCGTAGCACAAAAACTATTCTCACAAGAAATGATAGTGATCATTCAAATTTCATGCAAATGGGCGAGGAGAATAGATCAAGTAGCAAGGTGCGAACAGTATTTTCTTTCTTTGTCATTTTGTCCTAAATTCACAATGTGATAAGAAGTTCAGACTTTGTTTTTGTTTCCATGTATGCCCACATTTATACCCAGGACCTTTCAAAAGCACAGTCTTTCTCCTCCTACCAAGTACATTTAGAAGAAGACGGTGAAGATTTCGAACCAGACGAAGACTTTGTGAACGACGATTGGGATGCAGAGAGTGACTGAGTAAAATATGATAAAGGAACTGCTGCTCAGCATAACGTGAGGAAGATATGCAAACGCATTATCTTACACGTTCGTCTTATCCACTGAAACTAAGTAGGCCCAGCTCATCGGAAATGCAATTTGTAAATCAGCTCTAGTCGACAATTAGCTAGAATGCAGATGCAACAGCAGTGATTTACTCGAAATTAACTAGCCCATTATTACGAATCACAGAGTTGGATATACGAACCAACAGACTGTTGTGCCCACTCACTGTATATTCAAGCTTTTCTCCTGCAGAAATTCCGTCGAGCTCTATCCATGGAAACTAAGTTTAAGGACATTGCTTTCTCTCTTCTTGCGTGCCTTTCTCCGTAACGACTTTGATTGCACGCAATCACCCCCTTTGTCTCCGTCTTTGGCATTCAACCCACCGCTCTCTAAATTTATAAGCCGGCTGTGGTCTATAATAGGCGTTAAGTAGGTACTAAGGTCAGGAGCTGATGCATGTCGTGAATGCCGCGACAGCGATGAACTCGACGCCACTAAAGGTGTGGATTTTTGGCTCTCAAGCAACGGCTCTACCTCCCTATTTTTTGTAACTGGAGAATACATGTGCTGATGATCTTCTTCGTCTCCTGCGTAGTCGTGGACGGGCTCATTAAATCGTTGCAAACCTTTCTTGTAAGCCAAATCATTCATCTCGTGCTCGTCCATGTGTGAAAGATCTTGCGATGAGTCGTCTGTGAATGATTCCCAACCACTAATATCGCTTTGGTCATCCCAGTCTACCATAGATTCAGAGTCCTTGGCAAAGTACATTTGGGGCCCGAATCTATACAGTGAATCGAAAAAAAGAAAAAAATCATTTGATTTAGAGATTGGTGACCTAGATCTGCGATTTCCATTTATCGAGATAAATGATAGATATTAAGCCAGAACACACATCCCCATCAAGAGAAGAACTCACCTCAAAACTAAAATCACCAATGCCACTCCATACACACTAACAATATACAGCCTCCGCCCCCCTCCCACAGCCACACCCACAGCAGCACTTAGCCATACTGATGCCGCAGTTGTCAATCCATGCACCTCTTGACTGGTACTTTTCACAACTGCTCCATCCACAGTTTTTGTTTGAGTTGTGTTCCCCTTCCAAATTAATCCCGCGCCCAAGAACCCAACCCCGCTTGGCACTGCCGCCGCCACACGCGCGGCATCCCACCCCATCGTCGAGCTTTTAAAGGCCAGCTGACTTGCCATGCAAAAGAAGCAACTTCCCAAGCACACCATGCTCATTGTTCGAATTCCTGCGGGTCTTTCACTGGCGCGACGTTCAAATCCAATAATGCCTCCTAGGATGACAGAAAAGATCATGCGTTGACCGAATTCTATTTCTTGGAGATGGAGAAATAAGAGGTAAGGTGTGCGATAGCGGTGGCATGGATGACTGTTGTAGTCAGGATTTTTGTAATGGTGTTGGTTTGATAAGGATTTGGAATAGGGACACCATTGGTCCTCAGGTGGAAGGAAGCACTGTCATAATTGGAATTGTTATGCAAATTTGTCACGCCAGTTACAGAGTTTGATAATGAAGAGATCATTGAAAAAAGATTCATCACTTCATATAAAATTAAAATACTGCAACAAGATGTGCTATTTTTCTTACCCTTCCAAAAAGAAAGACAGCCGTGTAGACTATCAAACATGTGTACAAACATCCTGCGTATATTTTGCCCTTTGTAATCAGTCACAGCATAAAAGAAATAATTAGGTATGCGATACAAAACGAAACAAACGAAAACCGAAAACAAATGTTAAGCATCAGAATGTTGTAGTCAACTCGGAAAAGCGCTCAGCCCACCTGTTTCAACGGGTTGGCTTGACACGGCCAATCAAGTAGGTAGTAAATAACCAAACTACGATCATGAAAGTGAACACAGGTAGAGTTTTGCATTGAATCAAACTTTAAGTGTGCTAACCTTACCCCTAAGGAGCCATCGTCAACCTGCCTCTTGGCCATGTTCACATTCTATCGTCACGACGCGTAATAATAATGGTGTCTTCGTCAAAGGTTCGGACGTTGCCGCATTACCGGTACTAGGTACTATCATAGAGTAGGTATGATGCGTGCATGCAGGAAATCTCTGAAAATCACACTGGAAGAATGACCAACTTCAAAATATTGTAAAAATAAAACAAATGATGCCTCTAATTTCAAATTGGTTCTGAGCTATTAAATGAACCAATGACCACCACGTGGCATATTATCATAAAAGAAAGAAAGACGATAATTTGTCAAATCTAATAATAATATATTTTTAAATAAATGTATCGAAATGCAATAATTATAGATTTGTCATTACAGGTATCTACATACTTGGTTTAGAATGAACTGAATAATTTTTCCGCGTTTTCTGAGCATCCGCCCATTGATTCAGCATCGCGGATGTTCTCTGTCTAACAACTCCCTTGAGCTCATCATCTCTGTCAAATTGATGTACTACTGGACTAGGCAACAATTCATCACTATTTACCACAACATTCCCATCTTTGGCAATGCCACTGTCTTCGATATTTTTCAAAACACCTTGACTTCGCAACGAAGAGTTTCTCATTGCAGCAAGGTTGTTCACAGCCCCCTCTCCTTGCACATGCAACTCTATTGCACAACTTTCTCCATCATTGGATGCTAACCAAGTTGTCAATGATCCTTCATAAAACAAATAATTATGAAACCCTTGATCACACCCGACTTGTTTGCATTTCGATTTGTCAAACTGTGCAACCATAGCTATGGTATACAGTTCAATAGCATGCTGCGTTCCCATGGTGGACCCAGAGCACAAGACAGGTTTGTGCGATATTTTTTTAAGGGCTGATTGACCATACGCTGTTTTTATCCATTTTGAATTGTAAGCTGATTTTCCAATATCCACAGCCTGAAAATTTTCTTCGAATAAATCCAATCTACATTCATTGCTTTGTTTTTTACCATCAGAATTTTCCAATGCAGAAGGAGAAAAAAGGAAGGGGTTGGATTGAAAATAGGAATCCCTCACATCCAGAATTAGCATGGATGAGGAAGCATGATATTGTCGGCTCCATATCCAATACAATTCATATCGCGCCGTGGCTACCGGTCTTGCTTCTCGTGGATCGTTCGCCGGAGATGATCCAGTGCCATCGGTGGAATACATGCCATGCAATTTACAATCGCTAAATCCATGATTCGTGGTACTGCCCCTCCCTTCCTTATTGGAGGCTAATATCCTCACACCTGATTTTTTGTAACACTCCCAAGGCAATGCATACGAAATGACGCGCAAGGCAGACGAGTCACCACCACCAGTACCACCATCGTTTGCTTTCTCCCTCTCGGAAGAAGAATACCACTCTAAATATTCCTTGACACCATGCTTCAACCCCTCGATGGAACTCACGGCAAAGACGACATCGCCTTGAAATCCCGTCCGTTTTAACGATTCCAAGAATGTAACATACACTGCCAAATCGTATCCTTCGGCGAATGCAAATACGGCATTTTGTTCGGGACGATGTGTTCCGAATGTGGGTTGAAGTATTATTTTGGAATTGGTAGATACTGCTTCCGATGGAAGAGGGAATGTTACTATTGCTGTTTGTTGTTGTTGTTGTTGTTGCGTGGACGTCTTTGTCTCTGGTAGTGGCGGTAGTAGATTTGTTTTGGGAGGTGGTGCCTCATTTTCTGCGGGTGATTCTTTGTCACGAGCAGACGACGTGTTGGAAATGACAACGGGAGGAGGAAGGTTACCATTTTTTGGATGTCGAATCCTCGGAGGTGGGACCGATAGGAGACCTTCTTTGGTTTTGGTCACGGCTTCGTCTGCATTGGCATTGTTCAAAGTGGCGGCGGCAGCAGTGCTACCATTGTTTGTTTCAAGATCGTGAAGCAGTATACGGTTAGAGATTCCCAATAGTGTCAATGCCAATAGAAATATTGCAAGGAGAGCATACTGAAGAGATTTAGATGATGTCTTTGTGGAGTGTTCATGTTGTTTGCGATTCACAGATGATGCCATTACAATGAATATGAAGTAGTAGTAGTAGATAGTAGTTGGGTGTTGGGTGGGCGGGGCGGTTGGCACAAAAAAATATCTCGGTGACCGACGTTGCTTGCTTGGCGACTTGGCGGTTGGCGGGCGTCGTCCGTCGGGCGTCCGTCGTTCGATCGCGAAAAAGAATATAGCATCAATTAATTTGTTGTGACTCTCTCAGGGCTGAACTGGCTGAACCAAGGAAGTTATTTTTTCACTGAGCCCTTCTCAACGGAAGTGCCTAAAATAGGATGAAATAATATCAAAATGCATGTTCACAACAAAGATGATATTGTATCGAGTCCATTGCCACATTCTATTGCCCATAACTTGTCAACTTTTAAGTAACCATTGCTCCCAAGAGAGTTTCACATCTTTGTATTCGTGTTTTGCCTCATTTTTCGGGCTTTTCATGTTGCTTTTCACAATAATAAAAAAATATCAAGTGCATCGGCAATGCATTCATGCAGCTAGCATGCACACGCGATGTAATAATTCTATGCATGATGCAATAAAATACTTTCGTCCTCTTTCATCGCGTTCGACAGCATCTACCTAAAAAGCTGGTCCAACAACAACCACCACCACCACCACAACAACAACAGAATTGATCAATTGAGGCTTTTATTGTCAGCAAATCATTCGCACGTCGCTCTTTGCTCCATCAAACCATCAAACGAACAAAAGCGCCATATTAACCTGCGCCACCATCTTGACCACCACAGCATCATCTTAGCTACGACTCAATCGATAACCAAAATGTATCACCACCACCACCACCACCATGACGACAGAATAAATAATATTCAGCATAATAGACGGCGACAACCCTGCCACGAATCCATCAATGACGACGACGTCGACAGCCTCACTAATGGAACGAGACGGACTAGTACACGCACTACCCGTCAATCCCGTCGGTCCTCCAGAGGAATAGCACAACCAATCCACCCATCATATACATTTTCTCCCCTCGGCCTCGCCCTCCTCTTCGCACTCATCCTCCCCGGATCGACCGTCACCTGCTCCAGCACGAAAGGAAGCGCCGCCAAAGAAATCCCAATAGGAGGTATCGAGGGGGACTCCTCGTCCTCGTCCTCGTCATCGTCGCGACTCCCTCAAACAATCTCCACCACCGACGACGATAACGATATTTATTATTGCCCTCCCTCCCATTCCGGCAAGGTCGCACTTCCCCGCTGCCGAGGCTACATCGTATGCCACGACGGAGAGGCACGCTCGCGTGTCAATTGTCCTGGGGGAACGAAATATGTCGAGGACGTGGATTTTTGCGAATGGGAGGAGCTGGTGGCGGTTATGCTGTTGGCGGAGGGTGGTAGCAGATGCGGATATGCGGATGACAAGAAGGAGCGCAGCGAGGGTGGTGCGAAAAGCAGTGGCAGGGCATCGTCGTCGGAAGTGATGGAGGCGCGTCAAATGCAAGAGGTGATGGATGCATCCACCAATGCAAACGCAGCCTCGTCATCCTCTTCCACAACAACAAAAGCAACAACAAAAGCAACAACAACCACAACCACAACAGAAGAAGACGCAGATCAAAGAAACACGCGAGGATTAATCGCCAACCCCTTTCTACCAGACTATACCACCAACTCCTGCAAAAATGACAAACCCGCCGAGTCATGGGTGACCCAATTGACACCCACGGTGTTGGAATGTTGCAATGCCAACTTTCTTTGGATACTCGATGAATGTGTCAAAAAATCAAATTCCATTTTGTTGACGGGCAGCGCGAATACCAACATGGCGCCTCCTCCATCGGACAGCACTAGCAGCACTAGTGTCAGTACTGGCACTGGCAGCAAAGTGATGTACTATCCCGATTCCACCGACGGAAAATGCAAAGAGGACGGACCCTCTCGACCCAGTTGGATCACCACCCTCGAAGCAGATTTCGCTCTCTGCTGCACCAAATACTTGCCATGGAGCGGAGACTCGTGCCTGCTCGCCAAACCGCCCAAAAAATCCCCAACCCCGGTTGCCAACGCGGCACCCGTGGCCCGCTACTATCCCGATTCGGGGGTTGGATTGTGCAAAGAAGACGGACCCGCGCGTCCATCGTGGATCACCGCCATCGAAACCGATTACGCCACGTGCTGTGCCAATTGGTTCGCTTGGAATTTACAACCCTGTCTCGCCGCCAGGCCACCGCCTCCCACCCCGCCTCCCATTGCTCCTGTTACCGCCTCTCCCATTGTTCCCGTCAATCCCCAGAGTTACATCACTAGCTTTGGCAATGGCACTCCCAAGGCACCTGCTCCCGCGGCTGCTCCGGAATTGTCCAATCCACTTCCTCCCGCCAATGGCAATCCCACCGTTCGACCGACGTCGGCGCCGACGCAGCCGCCCACTCGACATCCGGTGACCATGGCCCCGACGCAATTGTATTATGCCATGCCGGCCAATGGATTGTGTTCCGTCGTGGATGGGAATAAACCGGCTTGGATTACGAATACGTATTCGAGTTATAGTCAGTGTTGTCAGGTGGAGAGCTGGGATAAGATCAAGTGTTTGGCAGCCATGCCAGCGGGTGCGGCGGACAATGGTAATGGTGACGATGTGTTGGTACAAAATTCAGCCGGTGGCAGCAGCAGCAGCAATGGAGAAGGACTACTACCGGGCATTGTCATTGAAGTTACCGTCTATGGAAGCATCGCGCTCGCAAACATGATTGTTCCCGAAGCAACGTCCCAAAAGTTTAGCAAATTGAAAATTGCATTGACCAAATCCATGATTTTGGTATTGACGGAATCGAAATTGGTGCATCCTGGATTGGATGTGCAATTGTGGAGTATTGGTGGTCAGAATTTTAATTGGCGGCGGAATCGTAATCTGGAAGAGGTGATTGAACGAATAATGATGGAAGAAGAAGAAGAAGACCTTGCTGCTTTTGGTGATACTGCTGCTGGTGGTAGTGCCGAACAACGTCATGTTCGAAGGCGTGAGAATAGTGTTTCAGCCGCACCGCAGGTGCTACAATTCGAAATGGCAATCCCCACCGCATGCAATAGCGACTGCCAATCCAACCTCAATGGACACTTGGGTCAAGTCGAATACGATGCCATTAATGACTATTTCCAAAATTCTATACTGACTGGAGCCTTTTCCACGACACTCAAGAAACAGGGCGAGGCCATGGGATTATTCTCCGATTCCGTCCCCATTGTTTCCACGGGTCAATTATCGTATAGATATGCCATTAAATCAGATTTGACATGGATGCCCACCTCTTCGCCTACGTCAAGTCCAGAAATTCCTCCTTCGAGCAGTCCTTCGAGAGTTCCGTCTCCGGTACCAACGGTGAGCGCCCCGCCTACGGGGCAGACGTATTATCCGGATTATATTGATACAATGTGTAGGGTTGTGGGGGATGGAAAGCATTCCGAGTTTGAGATTAATTTTTTCAATAGTGTAGAGGATTGTGTAAGTTTTTGTTTCGAACTTTGATGAATCAATTCGCGTTGGTTGCATGACAATTCTTCTTATGCAATTCTCTTTTTTTCTCCTCTTGTCTCTACTTTTTTGCAGTGTAACTTTCCATGGATTAATACCAAAAAGTGCATGGAGAATACCTTGAAAGCAATGTCGAATGCCGTGACAGTCGAGCCAACACCACGACCAACACGTAACCCTACCTCGAAGCCAACTAGGTGAGTGTCCAAGTGACCCTGTCTCACTTACATGTCTTCAATATATATTGCTCTTTTCTCACTTTAACCATCCCATTCCCATAAATTTCTTTATGATAGAAAAAAGATGAGGAAGAAGCCAACCAATTCTCCAACACCTTCTCCTACAGAATTTCCCACGAGTAGCCCGATAACATCGTTTTCTTCGTCCGTTGGTGACATCAAGGTATATTACCCAGATCTTGCTCTTGGTGTGTGCAAATCTGAATCTAATAGTGAGGTGGATAAGAATTTTTACTTTTATGATTCAGCGGATGCATGTGTAAGTACTATTACTGTTTCTTTTTAATATGCCCCATTCCAGGCTTGAGCTTTAGCATCTTACGAACATTCTTGTTTTTAATTGCTGCTACATACACCAGTGTCAATTCTTGAGCACGATTGCTGATTATGATAATTGCTTGGCGTATGCCAATTCGAATGCAAATCCATGCTTGGGTTCATTTTACGCGGATTGGGGTGAGGGATTTTGCCGTTCCGATGGCAAACAAATGCCAGGGTCGGGGTATACGTTTGACTCGGCGGAAACATGTGTAAGTGATGCTATGATCATTTGTGGAAATTCATTGTTGTGGACATAAATAAACCTTACCTTAAACCTTGTTTGATTTTGGTTGTGCTCCTTTCTCTCACCTTTGAAGTGCGACAATGCTTGGATGGACTATGAAAAATGCCTTACTTTGAGGTGAGTAGTAGAAACATTTTTTGTTCGATGTGTAATTTATTCGAGAAGTTTGCAGTTATTCTAACTGTTTTTTTACTTATTATTTTGACACAGCTATTGCCCTGATGACTCGAATTCGTGGCCTACTTGGAGTCCCACTATAGAGACTGAAGAACCAACGCCTCCGCCAACCAGACCACCCACACGTCCACCCACTAGACCTCCTACACGTCCACCGACCCAGAGACCAGTTAAAAACCCAACTCCCGTGCCAACAAACAGCCCCATTCAGGCATTTTCTAATGACAACTTGTTTTACCCGGATCTTCTTCTTGGTGTTTGCAAATCAGACGGAGAGCAGGTGAACAGTAAAATCAGGACCTATGATTCAGCCGACGAATGCGTGAGTAAAGTCAATTTGCTCGTGTTAGATTACTGTAACTGACTTTAAGGCCTCTCTCTTACATTTCTGCGTCTCTCTTACTTGTATGTTTCTTCAACCCAGTGTCTATTCTTGAGCGTGGCATTTGACTATGATAACTGCATGGCTTACGGTGCTGACGGCAGTTCAAATCAAAATTCGAATTCGTGTGAGGGATCCTTTTATGCTGACTTTGATGCTAAATTCTGCCGCTCCGATGGACAACAACGGGGAGGTTACGTCTTTGACTCTGCTGAAGTTTGTGTGAGTCAAGTCATTATTGTTGCGTCCTATGTTAATTTGAATACCTTGAAATTAAATTCTCACTAAGATGCTTTCCAACTTCTGCTATGTTCTGCTCTCATTATTCACCATTTACTAGTGTGACAATGCTTGGATGAACTACGAGGAATGTCTTCGTTTGAGGTGAGCCAGTCGTTAAAGGTTTTTACACACTTTATCTATTTTTGTTCTTGTTCTAACTAAAAGTTGCGTGTTTTTCTCTCCTGTTTTTCCAGTTGCCCTGGTGATAATGGATCAAATGAGACACCCAATCCTACTTACAGACCGACCCGGGCGCCCAGCAAGAAACCAACAACACCACCGACCAGACTCCCCACGAATAGCCCCCTTAAACCGTTTTCTCCTCCGGGTAATCTCGTGTTTTACCCGGATGTTCTCCAAGGGTATTGCAAATCCGATGGTCAGCAAGGGACAACTAAGACATTCAATTCGGCTGAAGACTGTGTAAGTGTAATTGCTGATATCATGAAGCCATGGGCTCTAACCAACAACTGCATTTTCTTACAAACCCCCCTCTGGATCATTTTTTCATTTTGCCATTACAGTGTGAATTCTTGAGTATTGCATATGACAAAGAAACATGCATTAACGGTAGCAAGGTACTATGTGCTGGCCCATTTTACCCCAACTTTGAATCCGGGTTCTGCCTATCAGATGGTAAACAAACCAAGAACGCTTATACTTTCGACTCTCCTGAAGTTTGTGTAAGTCAACATATTATTATTCATGTTGGAAACAAATTGATGTGCACTTTAGAATAAAACTCTTACCTTGATACTTGCTCTTTTCACACTGCTGGGGTATTCTTTTCGCCACTACAGTGTGATAATGCCTGGATGGAATACGACGAATGCATCGAGTTGTCAGGTTCTTGCTCTGTCGAGTCCACAACAGGGGCAAACCCCCCTGCTTCTCCGTCCACCCCCAATGTGGCACCTCTGAGTCCTACGGGCAAACCCACATCAAAGCCGACGTTGAAACCCACACCATCCCCGACTAACTTACCAACATCTTCACAGCCCACACCTAGACCTACGACGCGGAAACCCTCTTCAAAGCCAACTTGGGAGCCTACTGCATCATTCACCATCCCACCAGTTGTAAGCTCGGCAATTGATGCAAGCCTCTTCACAAACTTGATTGCAGATGGGTTTGAGAACGGTCTCACTGGCGGCTTTCCTTGGCATACGACTGCTGATCTCCCTTGGACAACAGTGGACTCTGACAAAAAAGAAGGGACTTACTCTGCAAGGTCTGCCCCGGTCACTAAGGGTGAACATTCTGATCTACATGTCGCAATATCATCTCCTTTGGGCGGGGTTTTGTACTACTATTTGAAAACTGATGTACAGATGCCACACAGTGGATGCTACGTGAATGTTGATGGGTTTTCAGACACGGGATACACCTACAGAAGTAAGGACTGGATGGAGTTGAACCTTTCAATTGAACCGGGCGACCATGTTATAATGTGGAGAGCATGGTCTCCGGCTGTATCATTGTCTAGTACTCCGGTGGCATCTGGTACTATCTTCCTAGATGAAGTATCTTTTCAGCCTGTTTTAATAGAGGGGTTTGAGGAGGGTAGACTTCTATGGAATAGTATGACATTCATCGGCTTTGGGGAGTGGACTTTCGACAATAGCAATGCAAGTCAAGGGTCATCCTCTTTCCGGAGCCCATCTCTCCAAGCTGGTGAATACAGTGTGCTAAGCTTTGAAGTTACTGTTCCAAAGCGTGGATCCGTGCTGACATTTTGGTATCAAGCTTCTGTGTGGATGCCACAGGATAATTTTATCTTTTCGATCAATGGGAAACCTGTGATACTGAGAGAATCTCCTAGCCCTGGTTGGGAATCATTTGGTGTTGCCCTAACGCCTGGCACTTCAACTCTCCGATGGGAATATAATAAGAAATCTGATGTAGGAACCCACGGCGGGGAAGGTGCTGTATGGCTTGATGAAATATCGATCAAACCAAGATCGTAAAGAAAAACATCACAACTGTGGTAGTATATTGAAAAGAAATTCAACAAACAAATTAATTCCTAAAAAATTACGTTAATTGAACATAATACTGACAGAAAAATAAAAGAGAGCTGTTTGCAAACACCTATTTTCTATTTCACCCCACATCATCACAAGCTCTAGTAGATTTTTGTCACGGTTGTGACTGTGTGCTCATAAGAAGTTGTCGATCATCTAGTACTGCACTGACCCCAAAGTTGGGTTCCACAAATGATAATTACTACTAGTGACCAAGGTTTCTAATTAGAGTAAGGCAAGGATGAACAAAATCTGATCGACTTTTAGCAGTTAGCTATGTATATTTATCAATAACATTAATATTGTCGATCCAAACCATAGAAAGAGGCAAATTGGCAATTGCCGGTGCATCAAACCTCCAGTCGAAAGTGTTCTTTCCTGGATCTAGTTCAGAAGAAAATGTCTTCACTCCACCGCCAGGTGCATTTACTCTGAGCAAAAGTGAACCATTACGATAGAAAGAGAATGTACCCAAGCCTACTGCATAATCAAACATTAACTTTGCGCCTCCGGGTGGGACAGTGACTTCTAAGGACATAACTGAATTCTCGCCTGGAAGTAAATTCTGCGGGCTGTGAGCGGCCACTCCATCGTCATCGGATGGTTGAGAGTCATCAATGGCCCACTTTCCAATGCCTGAAAATTGGAAGTAGTCGTCATCAAAAGTTTTGGATTCAAAGTCAAAAGATAGAGTTTGGAAAAACTCTACATCGTCAATCCATATCATGCTCTGTCCCAAAATCTAGTTGATATCAAAAAGAGATAATATCATGAGCAAAAAACTAAAAAATCAATAGAAACACAAACACCATGATAAAAATAACATACCTTTGGTGGAAGAGATTTGTTGTCAGATGACCAAACACTCCATGTGATTTTGTTGAAGCCTTTTTCTACAATTACTTCATGGAGTTCCCATTTTACATCCCCAGTATGGCCTTGAAAATTCTCGACATATTCACCATTATTTTTGACATAAGCAACATTCCACGGCATGAACACATCATGTCGAATTTGATAAGTCAATACCCCTCCTGTATTAGTTTCTATTGTAAGGCTCAGTTCTGAATGGTTACCACTTGGAGGAATAACATTTCTCATGGACTTAGAGCCGCTGTATGCAACAGTGTCATCAATAACCCAAGCAAAATCAGGGACTGTAGACCAACTAAATGCATCTGATAATCCATTTTTCATTTCAAAGTCTTCGTAATAGGGTGAGTGTGTGGTTGTACTTGATGATGTTTCTACTAGTGCGCTCTTTGTTGGTGAACTCGAAGGAAGCGGTGTAGGTGCCAATGAGGCTTTCCTTGTTGGACTCGTGGTGGATATTTGAGCTTGAGAGGTTGGCACTCCTGTTGGTCTATTTGTCGGATTCGTTGTAGGCACAACAGATGGCCCGGCCGTGGGAGGGCCAGTAAAGGCACTGCCAACTGTGGAGATATATTTCAAAAGTTTTGTGCAACGAAAAGTTAGATCTTGTAATAAAATTGGCAGGCAACAAAACTCAAACAAATTAAACTGATGAGGAACTTACGTGTCATACAAATGTCTTTCGTGAGCCATGGAAAATTACAACATTCCTCCAAGGTATCATAGAAATTAATTTCAAACTCTGACTGTCTTCCGTCCGCCAAACAAGTCCACTTTGAGTAGTTGGGATAGTATTTCAGTGGTTTGGTGGGAGCTGACGTCCTAGTAGGTAAATTTGTCGGTGTGCGAGTAGGTAACGATGTTGGTTCTTTGGTCGGGGGTACAGTTAGGGACGGATTCGGTTCCCACGTACGTCTTGCTGTATCAATTTTAGCAGAGTCGTACATCAGGTAACCTTCGTCCAGGCTAGCAGAGTAGAAAGGCCCCACCTGTGGCGACACAAGATGTGGGGATGGGAAACAGGGAATTGTTAGCGAATCAGCGAGCGGTGGAGACAAGCAGTATGAAAATTTGAAAATCAATCGTACCATGCCCATGCCCACCATGTCATCCTTAATTTTCTTAAACACGCTGCCAGTCTCAAAGTCTTGGTCAAACTGCGCGGAAATTGCAAGAGATGCATCGCGGCCAGCTTGGTTGACATTGGAAGAACAGTCGCGATCGCAATCGACGGGTATTGTGACATTGAAAGTGAACAATTGCATGCGAGCCAATTCTCTCGAGGATTCTTCCTGCGAAAGGCTCCTGGCATCTACTAAGCGTCCTTCGTCGTCCTCCTCCAGCTTGCGAGCTCGTCTCAGACCTGACACATCAAGACCATCAAACTTCTTGGAACGAACCTCCACCGAGGGATAATGCCTTTGCAATGATTGACGGATGGCATTGACAATGACATCTCGAATGGTGACCATGTTGGTGCGACTACTTGATGGTAAGAACACATTTTGAAAGTAGAGCCGTCCATCAAACGAGACAAGCATGCCTGGTCGGTCAGTATCAATCTCGGCATCAAACTGTTCCATGCCCGTTTCAGTACCGCCATTCATAATTTTGCCCTTACTCCGTGCGACACAATCGTCTTGATCGTCTTCAAAATGACCCGAACAACAACCTTCAATAGTCATTGAAAAGAACGAGTCAGGACTATTCCACATGTACAATGGCACATCCACATTTCCATTATTGACACCCATACATTCCATAGAACCAAACTCGGGAAAGAAATAAATCCCATACTTGGCTTTGGCAATATCAACATCGGATTCCAGCAATCCCACACTCGATTTTTTCACACAGGAAGTAACCTCCATGGGAAATTGATTCTCACAACATTCTCCCACCGTGAGTGAAAAGAAGGTCATGGGATCTTTCTTCATCGAGTTTGGTGCCTTGTTCCCATTGAAGACACACTTTCCCTTAACATATTTTGGATAATAGTAATTGGCATACGAAATGTCCACCACGGTCATGTCGGTATCCATGATGGGAGGACGGGTGGGGGGAGCCAATGGGGCAGAATTGTCGATGCAGGTGGTGACGCTGAGGGTATCTATGGAAAAAGATGATTGGCAGCAAGCTTTAAAAGTTTGGTACATGTATTGGGATGGATCTTTTTGCATATACTCGGGTGCGTTGCTATTGCCATTGTCTTGTTCGTAAATAATGCATTGGGTGGAGGACCAGAGGGGAAAGAACCAAGTCTCTGGCGGGGTGGTGGGAATACTATCCTCCATTTTAGGTCCCATTTGAATGTTCATTGTTAGTATCGTTTGATCTGTCATTGGTTTGGCGGTAGGTTTGGCAGTGGGCTTGATGGTAGTAGTACTTGTTTTGGCGACGACGCCATTCAGACAAACTTGAACCTTCCAACTAAACCAACTCTGACAACATTCCGCCAATGTATTTAATCCACCTTCCCATGATTTTGCCGCACGATCATTCGTGCATGTTTCGGAAGCCCAATCGGGAATATATTTGTGCGTGGGGAGAACGTCGCTCATGACAATGGCGGGATTTGCACGTGCGGTGTTCGCTGTGGGAGTCGTCGTACTGCCCCCAGCAGAAGCAGAAGCCTTGCCCTTGTTGACGCAATCTAGGACATTCCATTTGAAATGCTCTCCGCAGCATTCGGAGAGGGAGGGTTTAGCGGAGGCAAGTTCCCATGATTCGAGGGGGCGGGTGTTGGCGCAGGTTCCTTTGCTCCAGTCGGGGACGTACGGATGGGCTTGCAATTCGCGTGTATGCTGTGGATGTGGTTGTTGTGATGATTTTAATTTTACTTCTTGTTGCAATGACTCGGTTTCTATTCGAACTAATTCACTGGGTGCCGCCGCGTCTGTTTTTAATATTTGATGCTGATTGTGCAATGATGCAGACGAGTCTTTCGATCCATGCCTCCGTTGTATTATTAAATCTCCGTTTTCTAATACAACCTCGTTGTCACCATTGACGCCATCGATGCAATCGACTTCCTCTTCCGAAATGCAATCCAATAACTCTAGCTGAAACAATTGTCCATCCGGACATAATTCCCTTCGTTCCACTTGGCCGTCGATGCAGAATGTATATCCTTGACAGTGAGGTGTTGATCGATATCCCGTGAAGCCGGGTGGACAAGTATCATTGGTATTGATGTTGTTATAACTATTTAATGATGAGTTGGCAGAAGTGGTGGCGGAGGGAGAGGATAGGAGGGCTATTATATACAGTGCTGCTGCTGCTGCAGAGGTCGCGGTGGCGGAATTGGAACGCATCGGTCTTTGTTGTTGCCATGGCCGCTGTGATCGCCTTCGTTGATGCATTCGTTGTCGCGTGTGATGCTCTGTTCTACAGGGGTGTTCTATGGTGGTTTTGCTGTTATTGCAATTGGAAGTCATGTTGTCACTACTTATTTAGTTATTGAATGTTGTCCAGTGGGGGCACCAGATTCTCTTCGCCGCGGTATCGTACTAATAATAATGATGATCGGAGTGTGTTTTGTTGTTTTGTTGTGCTACATAGGGTACGTGGGCGGGAGCGAGTGGTCAGTTCTCTCACGGTTCTCTTCCGTCGGTCGTGTCGCTAGCGATAAAGGGCTTATGTTTTTTTTATGACGAGGAGCATCCTGCAATACACTTGCATTGGGCCTTTGTTTGATAAGGTGTTGGGAATGAAATAATTCTAATTTTAGTGGGTGTAACTTAGATCGATTGTAGTAGATATTTACAAGGGGAACAGAAAAACTGCGAACTCAAAAAAGGGCAATTTGTAAATCCCTGCCAAGACATAGTCTTGTTTGTTTGTCACGCGCAAAATTGACCAAGGGCTGGGTTAATTTCATCCCGTTCATTCATTTGTACGATTGTATTGCCCTTGCCACCTTTCATTGCAAAAAAGCCCGCTGAACTGCCCTGAATCCAAGCTTCGAAGAAGGTTGAGCTCCTTTAAAAAATAGCTTGCTCGCAAAAGTTATTCGAAAGGTTTGTGTGTCTGTGTGTCTGTCTGTCTGTCTGTCTGTCTGTCTGTCTGTCTGTCTGT
>JALLAR010000043.1:0-28206 GCA_036939335.1 Conticribra guillardii
GGGGGGATGTGGTCAATGTATGTATGGCGTAGTGATGGTCTACAGATGCAGAATTCAATGGAGAATCGATCTAGCACATGTCCGGGTCAATAATACCCACTTTTGAGGGAGAAAATGGCCTCCAAAGTAGTTATTGGCGACCTTTAACAAAACGAGTTAAGGAGCAATGATAAAATATGGCGCTATTTTCTATTTTCATAGTTTCATTTTATTATTTTTGACTGGCAGCGGCCGCCGGAGGCGGGAGCGCTAAGCAGAAACAATCGGAGTCGAAATAATATGAGTACAATAACATGTATTTTATTACTACTATCGTACGGTACGATATTAGTGCGTTGGAATTTGTATGTCCATAATGTACATAGGAGTATATACAACTATTTTATTCAGAAAGATTTCATGGCGCGCGCGTGCATTGCCTTTCAAGTACTATGTATGTAGATTACTATGATTTCCCACATTCAATCATGTTGTATACAGTCTTGAGTACATCATGTCATGAATATACGTACCATACTATTACACTACTTACAATTTTTGTCCGCCAAATACTATTATAGTTAACTGTATTAGTACTGGTAAAAGGTACGTTCTTCCGTACATGGATAGGGCATAATCCTGCCACCGAGCGCGCTTGCTCTCTTGACACCAAAGCAAGAGATTGAACAAAGCAAGGCAAGCGCTGTTCATGTTTTTTCTGTGAGCTTTGGTTTTGGCGCTGCTCTCATAAAAAATCTTCAAAAGATCTCCACAGCTCATAAAATCGATTGTCTTCGCCGCCTTTCCTAAAAATAATATCTACACCTTCAAGATGACCGCTACCGTCGAAAACGAAATCACCACCACCACTGAGGTTGCTACCGAGGCTGTTGCCCCTGTCGAGACGATCGAAGCTGCTTCCGCCGAGCCCGCAAAGGAGGAGGCCGATACGGATATCACCGAGCCTGCTGCTGATGACGCCGCCGCCGGCGAATCTACAAATGTAAGTGTTCGATACGTTTTTGCCAAAATATGATTGAACCGATTCCTCGGTCTTGTTTCATTCTGTCACTGCCGCGTTTGTCCGACTTTCTCCATTCGCGTAATAACGATACCGCTCGCTCTCATTTACACACTCCGCAGGTTGCCGAGGAAAATGAATCTGACATTGCCGCCGCCGCCGATGGAGAAGCCGTCAAGCTCGATGCCGAGAGCACAGGAGAGGCCGCGAAGGAAGAGTCTGTCGGCGAAAAGCGTCCCAACCCCGCCGATGCCGATGGCGAGGACAGCGGCTCTCCCTCCAAGATCCAAAAAGTTGAAGACGCTGCCGTCGAAGAGAAGAATGTCGAGCCAGCTGGCGAAGCAAGCGCCGAAGCGCCTGTAGCTGTTGAGCAGTAAATTTATCATGTTGCGAACTGTTCACGTCCTTGAGACGTGGGTCTCCGCAACATCGCCATTCATTATCATATTCGTCTATGCACGAACGCATTGTAATGTAATTTCACTTTTTACTGCTCTCTTTCTCTAGAGAGTGCCATAGCCGATAAAATAATTTACATACACACCATGCAACTTTCTTGAAGATTTTGATGCTTCAATTTGATGAACTAATCGCCAGACTTTTTCCCTACTCTTCTCTTCTGGGCTCTGGACGCCCAGTTGTTGGCTACCTACCGGTATCGTTTAAAGACCATTGCTACCAATCGTGCCTCAACATTTTGACGCAGTGTGTTGAAGATGGTTTGTTGCGCAAGTTCGGCTACAGCAACATCGAAGCCATCTCCAATGGCCTTACCGGACAAGAATGTCGAGGTTCAGAGCACGATATCGTTGTTACGTGGTCGCTCTCCTCTGGAAAGCAGGCCGTCGCTGTCGACGGACGTGAGGTCTTCTTTGATGTTGGTGATACCACCAAAATGAACCACAGCTGGCAAGATAAAGATGGTAACACTCTCCAGGTTAAGCTGCACGCAGCACCAGTGAGTACGAAAGCCAAACCAGATCCCGAGCCGCCTCTTCATACTACCACAATTATCGGTGTCATCAGAGATCATTGTCGTCCATGATGCCTTCAGACTTCGACTTTCGACAATGAATCTCATCGCTGCTTTTGGGTGTGTTGGACACTTGAACCAAAAAGTTGTTCGCTCGTTTAGTTCACTTTGACATCATATTGATCATCCCAACAGCATATTTCTCTATGCGCCTCTTGAACCGCTCACATCATCGTTCACACGAAGAATATATTTTTTCACTCCAGCAGCACTATGCTTCTGTTTCATTTAATCATCGCAATTGTTGATCGTCTCTATCTCGCGTCACCAACGCAATGGTGTCTTAAGTGGGAAATGAAAAGCCGCTACCAATGTGCCATTGAGTGATTGTATTCCCGCGAAGTGAATGAATTCACGAGAATCATCGTAGACGATTCAACTATTCAAATTATGAGAAGAAGCGTGAAATGCATGGGATCTGCAGGAACCTAACATCGAGAGGCAAAAGAAGAGCATCTCATCACCAAGAAGCAGAAAACAGCAATGAGAGCCATACAGTATGGTTAGACTTACCTTTAGCGATTCCAATACTAGTTTCATCTTGCTTGTCAGATGAAAATCGTCATACGAATTCTTATGGAGCTCTGTAGAGGCATATTTTTACTTTAAATCACGTAGTAGATGATATTTGATATTTGTGCCTTTTTTCAAGTGAGATACCACGCATCTCGATATTTATAGCACATCTCTAAGCTCTACACTAAGCAGCAGACTCAAGAAGTCGATCTTAATTTTATCGAGGCATGATTGTACCAGATAATCAGTCACGTGGCAACTGTGACATGGCGTGTGATTTCTATTTCTATGCAATGCTGCCATGTACATCATTATGTATTGTCTCGTCATATCCCTTCTGAGATTCTTCACTACTTACAAATATGCAAGTAATGCAGTGGACATGGGAAAAACCTCGCTACTGTGCATTGTTATGTGCAGAATTTCGTATGGAGATAATTAATGCGGTGGAAGTTTGCTGTAGGAACAATATTTTTCATTTACATATTACATTACAACATTGAAATAGCAATTTAAGGCGACTATTATATCAGCTTCTGAAATAATGCGAGAATGATTTTCATTTCACCTTTACACGACTCTCCACCTCAAGAAAATAACGAAAAAATGTTAGACCAGATCGCGTCCTCCTTCAATGAGAAAGAAAGATGCAATGATTTTTGTCAATCACAGTCTTGATCAGATGGTAGGGCATATGTCCTCAGAGGTTGTTCGAGATCTTTTCACAGTTTGCTGAATTTGGGGTGACGACGCTCGCTTCCCCCGGGCTCCGCTGGGCGCAGGGACTTTAGTTCTAGTGGAAGAATCCAACACAGGTTTCTTTTCGTCTTTGGATATCTTCGCATTGATGATGTCCTTCTCTACCAAATGATTAGCCGTTGGACCATTCAGTCTCACATCACTGTCGCCTGAGTTCACGACTTTTTCAGGGGCATTCTCGTTGAGCACTCGCTTTCTCCCCGCAGTATGTAGAGATTTTTGTTTCTCCCCTTTTTGAAAAGTTGGAACTCTTTGTCCCTTTTTCGATACTGCAGCCGCGCTTGAGGGGACTATACGAGTTGAAATGTCTACAGAAGATGTATGTTTTTTTTCGTGTTGTGTGATATGTACAGATTTGGGTACGTCAGGGGAGGGAGCCGATGATTCATCATTGCGTGAAAGTTTAGTAAGACAAAGTCTAGATGTCAGTTCATCGATAGCCGCAACTGTGGAGCTTCTGCTGGAATGAGCCTTACGGAAGGCATGAGCTACCGTCATTATTTTTGTTGCATCCTCCATCGAAACACCCAAAGATTCCATTGTCTTAAAAATCTGTTACAGACAAGAGCAATGTATTTAGCAACTATGTGACGAAAGAGGTATTATTCTGCAATCGGGGCAACGCGGGGCGTGCCCGTCGACTTCGACGTCCTTCCCAAGACAGACGACGCGAGAGCCAATGCGGGGGCTCATTATCACGACAAGATCCACAACAATTAAAAACTTGATGGCTTACCTCATTTTCGTCGGGGGAGCATCCGTCAGCGATCTCCCTAAGAAGATCCGCGCAAGCACGATCGCGCCCGTGGCCATGATGGCGCATCAGCACGTCGACGCCGTCGGTGAGCGCGGAGACAAAGCGGGTACGGGCCTCCTCCTCCGACGAGGAAGGGGGAAAGGATTCCACATCGTCAGGGCCTTCCTTTTCGTTTTCTTGTTGGTTGTCTTGATCTGCCCTTCGTGGTGATTGCGCAGTGGTGGAGGATTCGATGGGGGCTTTGGATCGTGTGATAGCTGTCATTTTGTTTTTGTTCGAAATAAAATAATATGGAATCAGATGGAATCACTTCGGTGGTTGTTCACAGTTTTGTGTTAGTTCCGCATATTCTTCAGGAATAGCGGAACTTCTCATTTCATTTGAAAGAATGTTCGGAACTTTTCATGAGAAGAACTTTTAAATTAATTCTAGTTGAAATGAAACTTCTACAGTTGAAATTAGTTTTTTGGAAGTTGAAATTGAAACTTATTATTGCCAGAATTCTCATGGAATTCTGCCTGCGTCTGCCAGTCCCCGAGTGCTGGCCGCTGTATCGTAGTATGTATGATGTATGTTGGCGTTGGTTGATACATCACATACTACCTCCTTTCAAACAAATATCAAACGTGACGCATTTCAAGAAGGGGTTGAAACAGACTGACGCGAGACTGACGCGAGGACCGAGGACCGACGGGCGACGGACCGCTTCCGCTGCGCGCGCGAGCTGGCTGGCTTGGGGCTTGGGTAGTATTGTAGAGACTCCTAAAATACATCATCATATTACCTATTATTATGATGTATTGTAGCTCCTAGTAATAATTCACCAATCACCAACCACACACCACACCTCATGTTCCAGCTTTGCTGGAGCGGGGCATCTCATATATACCTCATACTATCCACTACTAGCTAGAGTATCTGCTTCTTATCTTATTATTCATGGAGCGTTGAAGAGTGCGCGAAGAGGACGACATCATTCATAATGCCTCACTTCGGCAAGATCGGCACGCCCAAAACTGCGTTAGCACCGGTGTCACCGTCCACATTTTCTAGTACATTCTCTTATACACCCACATTGAGACGATGCTCCATCAACACGTCCGACATTCTAGTTTTGGACGAAGAGCCTGTGCACTGTACACCTGTGGTAGAGCCCTCGCCGTCCTATTCAAATAATACAAAGTGCCGACCTGTGGGAGAGGCTTTGTCAGCATGCGATAAAGGTCGTAGAGGGCCATCATGTGACACTTTGCACGAAAGTGGAAAGGCACAACTGGCTGCTACCCCCAAAAAACGTTGCTCTAATCAAATTAAACCAAAGTCGAAACCAACTCTCTCCAACACAGGAAAAGAAAAGGTTTCAATAGCCAATTTCAAAACAAAGTTCGATAATGAAACCACATGTCTAAAAGGGGCGCCAAGCGAAAATTTGCCAAAAAGACAAAAGTTACAACGTGCTGTTTCGCGTAAAAAAAAATCGTACGGAAAGGTGCTACCAAATAACTTGAAACAAGCGATTAAAAACAGCTTGGAAACATTTGCTCAAGAATCAATTCATCAAAGTAGGGAGTTGTCAGTAACCAGATCATTTGCAGACTGTGCAGAATCCAATACCAGCAACAAGCCAGGCAAAGATTCATCTGAAAAAGAGCTACCAAAGAGAAAAAGGTTGGAACGAGCTGTTTCGCGCAGAAATTGTGGTTATGCTGAGACTGGACCAACTGATTTGGACCAAGCAATCACAAACAGCCTGAAAACACTGACGCACGAGGGGATTGATGGAGACATTTGGCAGGAGCTGGCACTTTCTTCTTCTACTTGTAACACTGCCGAATCATTTCCGTCTAATAACAGCGAAATCCCCAAACGACTGGCAGCACTAGACCAAGAATATAATCCACAAAGTCGGGAGTTGTCGGTATCTAGTATAGAACAGGAATCGGCATCATTTGCAGACTGTGCAGAATCCAATGCCAGCAGCAACAGGCCGGGCAAAGAGTCGTCTGAAAAAGAGCCACCAAAAAGAAAAAGGTTGGAACGAGCTGTTTCGCGCAGAAATTGTGGTTATGCTGAGACTGGACCAACTGATTTGGACCAAGCAATCACAAACAGCCTGAAAACACTGACGCACGAGGGGATTGATGGAGACATTTTGCGAGAGCTGGCACTTTCTTCTTCTACTTGTAACACTGCCAAATCATTTCCGTCTAATAACAGCGAAATCTCCAAACGGGAATCTTTCGAGCGAGGTGCTTCCCGCAGAAATTGTGGTTATGTCGAGACTAAACCAACTGATATGAAACAAGCGATTAAAAACAGCATAAAGACACTAGAAAATGATCAGGCTAATTTACTTTCTACGTTTGCAAAACAAAAAGGAATAGCCTCGTGTTCTGAACGTGAAAAATCTGACATACGTTGTATAGAAGTATCAAGTGGGAAACTATCAAAGGTGGTTAAAACACACCATGAAAAAAAAAGCAGTCGCAACCAGACCAAATCATCTGATCTGAAGCAAGCAATTGGTAATAGCTTAGAGACACTTTCGAACGAACACTCTCATCGAAAACGTCGTCAAAGAGGGAAGTTGGATCTATCTGCTTTTGCAACGGGAATTGAGCCTGTGTTAGCTTCTGCCAATGGCACATCTGACATTGAAACGCTGCAATCCCCATTTGATTACGAAGAGTTCCTAGAAATGTGGTTTGCAGCAGAAGGTCGGCTTGGTGTACAATCTACTAAGCAAATTGAATCGGGTTTGTTTTTTTCTAGTGCCAATAATGCGTTTCGGCGTCCTTCTAAAAATGATGATGGCAACACCACACCAAAAGGTGCCAGATGCCACAAAGGGTTAAAGAAAAAGAAGCGAAATAGTTCATCTGTAGAGATAGATAAAAAAAATCCTGGTATAGACAATGTTCAGGTTCAAACAAGGGCGCAATATGGCAGGACTATGTTTCCAGGGATGAAGGTATGCAACCATCTTTTATTAATCCATTCTTTTCATGCTTCGATATGGTCTAATGACATGATTATTGCATGTTTTAATTCTTAGCAAGTAATTGAAATTACAAACCTTGGTCCAAATGATTTGCTTGTCGATATTGGGCATGGTGCTGGAAACGCCGTGCTACAGGCTGCTTTTACTGTCGGATGTGAATCAAGAGGGATTGAAGTTGTCCCTGAAAGATGTCGTGTAGCCGAAGTCTATGATGAATTGCTCCATGAAATGGTGGATGAAGTCACTGCTGACATGGGATGCAGAAATGTGCGTCATTCTTTGCTTTGTGAATCTTTGTTTGATTACCCCGACGCCCTTGCTCGTTTTCCTCACTCAGTATAATTCTTAATCCCTGTTTTTCAGCAACGCCGAAAGGTGGGAAAAGTGGAACTTCGAGAAGGTTGTCTAACAGACTTGAGCCATCGAGAGTTTTTAACAGCAGCAGATGTAGTGCTGGTCAACAATGCAAACGGCATATTTGGCCCACGATCAGGAGATGTACCAGGGACAGCACCACTAGATGCACACGTCGCTGCAATTTTTGCCCAGTTGAATCCCGGCGCTCGCATGGTGACGTTCGATCCACTTCTTTGCCTAGGCCGCGATGTTTATGATGAAAACTCACGTCGAAGTAACAATGGACTTGATTGGAGTTCCGACGCTTCGTTTTTTGTAAGCGAACATCGGAGCATTGGTAGTGATGCTGTGAGTTGGTCGTGCAAAAAGGAAGTTGTTGTTTACGTTTACACGAGGATTGAGCAAAGTAGCACTGATGGAACTGCTATATTCCTATGTAACAATAGACAATGCAAGAAAGGGCAGACTCATGGGACGCCTGCTGTGTCGGAAAAAACTGGACTTTTGCAGGAAGAGTGCAAATATTGTGGATCAAAACGAGTCGTAAAAACAAGAAATGCTCATTGAAAAATCAAGTATATATATTGCCATTGCATAAACATTTGCATCATTAAAATTAGTAATAGAGGTAAAAAACAATTGAAGATAACTATTAATCATTCTACTGGCAAATAATATCCAGAACTCAGCGCATTGTCATTATCTACTAGTAGTGATGCATTTTATCATGCCTCTTGAAATAATTGCTTTGCTTTCATCTAAATACATCTCTTCTTTCACCAAAACATTGCGCCACACAAAAATAATTTACAATTATTATTCTCCACTCCTATCCTCGATCTCATTATTCTGCTTCCGACAATCGCAACGCCATTTTCGCAACATGCAAATTTACATATTACATAAGTATTCTTTTACTCCATCACCAGTACTTTCACGAAACGAAAATGTTATGGGAAAGGATAAGAACGGTGAGAAGCAGTTGCGAGAGATGGAGGATGGGGCGACGTGGTTTGGGGATGGTCGAGGGGAATGAATGATGTCATTGTTAAGATCATGTCTTCTATTGGATTGAATGCGGATGTGTGCAAGCGACTGTGAGCAATAGCAATGACGGCTCGCTCTATTTTGCATGTACAAAAAAATGATGAGATGAAAATCCTTCTCTCTTGCATACATAAAGATGTCACGTAGCGTCCTGTGTAGGAATTCATAATATCTTTCACATCAATCTGTGCCAGATCTTATTATTTTGTTCGTGAAGATTTCTTCAGATTTCTCCTCTCAAAAAAATCCATTGCTCTCCAGCCAACCCACTCTCAATTCCTTCCTGGGGCATCGCATCGCCAACATTCGCCACCACCACTAGTACCACCACCACTGCTACTATTTACCATGGCATTCCTTTCTTCCATCCCAACAGCATTGTATACTATCCCACACTCCTCCTCCTACTCGGCTAGCTCATGGCCGATGACATCATCATTGCCATCATCGTCATGTTCGTCTTCTTCGTCTTTTGTCCCACGCAGCATTAGCAGTCGCTGTCGTCGTCCCACGAATCGAAACAACCACAATTCGAATAAATTATTCGTGAACAAAGATGGAACCTCCCATCAACAACAAAAACAAAATTACTCTGCCCAATGGATTGATTTACTATCTCCCGAAACCTACCTCCGCCACCGCCAAGAAGATGATGGCGACGATGATGATGACATTCCTCCCCCCATTCCAATTCCAGGACATATTTATCCCCCACGGTCGGGAGCAGTCTCTTTTTCAACTATGTCTTGTTGTGATGGCAGTTTGTTTACATTTGGTGGATATGCCGAAGTGGAATCATCATCATCATCATCATCATCAGGAGTCGGAGGAATGCTGCCAGTGGATCGATTTGCAGTAAATGATTTATGGCAATTCATGCCCTATTCAGAGAAAACATCGCCGTCGTTGTCTTGGGGATGGAATCAAGTGCATGCTGCCACCACCGCCTCCAATAAAATTGACTACAACGAGAATAATAATGTCCCTTACATCCCCGGACCACGATTGGCCACCGCCATGGCACTTTTACCCAGAGACAATTCCAATATCAATACTCACGAAAATGTCAAGGACCAGGCAGTTCTTTTCGGAGGATGGGATCCACAAATTCCTGGTACGGGAGGAGTTATTTTGGAGGATGTATCCATCTTGAGCATTTTGAGTGCGGGCGATGATGATTCTTCGTCGTCGTCGTCGTCGTCGTCGTCATGCCCAAAAGTAGCAATGCAATGGTCAGAAGTGGTGATGCAAACTAATGAAAATAAGAAGGAAGAAGTGGCAGCCACCATTCCCGGAGGTCCGACGAGTCGTCATGTTGCGGTGTCACTTTGCATTCGCGATACCACAACAACAACAACTGATGCCGATGCTACCGGTACCACTACTGACGCGGCTGCGGATAACGGAAACGAAGAAACTACTACTAGTTACAAAAACATGATTTTACTCCACAATCATCGATGCGATGATCATGTGTTGCTTTTCTCCACTTCTTCTTCATCTCCCCCGGCAAAAACAACAACAGCAACAGCAACAACTGCAACTGCAACTGCAACAGCAACGATTGGCAAAATCAAGGGACAATGGAAAAAACAGCCAACTTTGGGAAATGCCCCATCATCACGTGGATTGCATTGTGCGGCACCACTCGTCACAACCACCACCACCACCACCACTACTGATGATGATTCCACAATTGACATTTCCAAAGGTGTGGTACTATTTGGCGGTGCCGCTCAAGAAGGATGTATGTCCAATGAAGCATTTGTTTTGGATGTGGAGACGTGGAGGTGGACCAAGCTTGACTGCACTGGTGATGAAGATGGAGGGTCGTTGCCCAGTCCACGTGCCGGAGCCTGTCTCTGCCCAATGGATGAACATTCGGTTCTTTTGTTTGGTGGTGCCAAACAAAGTGATGGAGGAGGGCTCGTGGGACTGAATGATGTTTGGGTGTTGCGTGTGGACATGGAACATGGGAAGGGCAAGTGGCAATGTTTAATTCCAAATAAATTCAGTGATGATGACGGTGATGGCAATGATGGTTCCATGGTGTGTCCCCCGGGGAGGAATGCTGCAACATTGACGAAAATTGATGCCAATGCGTTATTGCCAAAGGATGTTTTGGGAGGTTCTGAACAAACAGATGTTTACTTCTTGCTTCAAGGAGGCTGGTATCCGTTTAGAAAGACGTATGATGATGTCTTTCTTCTTCGTGTTTCATCGGATGTTGCAGCAGAATAGGAATATGTCACTTGTGACTATCTTTTCAGTGGATGTACATTATAGAAGAGAAGAGGTATGCACAAAATGATATTCATGTTGACGATCTCTTTCAATTTTTGAGCAGCTTATGAATAATAATGATAAGCTTTTAATAAGTATTAAGTAATAATATAACTTCATAATTTGTCAATTGGGGCCTTGTTTTTTATGACACAATGATGAGTTGTAAATAAATAATGTTTCAAAAAACATCAGTCGCTACACAATAATCTGATAGATAGATATATGCACTATGATCTACTATCTACTGTGATGTCAGCAAAAAATAGGAAAAGAATCCAGAAATTACTTGTCAATGATGACAGAACACCAAACAAACCAAAAACACATTATTTTGACCTTCATGTTAGATTGAGCCATGATTCATTCTGTTTAATATTTTATTATTTAGCTTCCTTTTTAAATAATTTTGATTTGCATGATATGCAAGCAACATCTCAAAAATGAGAGAAAGATGACAGTAATACTTTGTAGTCACGGCATCTGCATACAATTGAAATCAGTTTTCATCCCAATATATTTAAATATGTTATAACTAAAAGCTCATATTATTGAATATGCAAGTGTATTTCCTCACATTCTTCAAACACTCTTGCTCTACCAATGAATGTCCTTCCCCCCAAGAAAACTCCTGGTACAATAATATAAGGAACTGTTTTGTTTAGGTTTGCACACCCGACCATCTCTAATGATCAAACACATACACCATTGCACTTGCTTTTGTCATATTCATCTGGACAATCAGCACATGTTTCCACAGTTCACTTTGCAACCAAAATTTTGTGTTGTTTCTGCCTGAACATGTGAAATCATTTCTGCTGCACCCCCAAGCTGGTCAATTGATATGGCCAAGATTTTATTGTATTCATACACAATTGTTTGATCGTTTTTTTTGGCTTGGTTATCAACCCAAATCCCAACCTGCACATCTTCAGAATTACCTACTTGCATGATAGAGGAGAGAAGAGAGTGGCTGGGTCAAAAACAATATCACATACCAAATCAGCACTCAACATGTACAGATTACCACTGGAGTAGGGTGTAAATTTCCAATATCCCACCGTACTTCTTTTGACTGCCCACAGCAGCTGTTGCATTGTTCCAAAAATAATTCCCACCATAAAGGCTTGAAGTAAAGTGAGGTGTGTTCTTGCATATTGTTTGTAATTTATTGGGTTCTAGACAGAATTCATCATCATGCAGAATGACCATAGAAGTTTTGTGTGTCATTTGCCTATCCACTGCCCACTCTAGAATCCTTACCACTTTGAGATGGAAGTCATTGTATACATCCTTCAGTGCTAGAAATACCATATCTTTACGCTTCAATTTCCATTCGCGAAGATGTTAACCATTGTTTACATTAATTTGGATCAATGATCTCGCTTGGTGGCATACCAAGTATGAAATGATATGGTACATTGGACTTCTTGTAAGTTATTGGGCAAATGCTTTTTCGCCAATCATCCCGATGTTGTTGGTACTCCTTCTTCAGCCCTGCCTCAACGGACACAAGAAAATTGTGAGGGTTGCAGTGATCCGCCTTAGTTCCGTTCTGTTGATGATTGAAACCATGGGTGAAGCGTCCATAGGACCTTTTCAACTAAAATGTAGATATGCTGCCAGATGTCAGAGCTGTAAGTGGAGGATATGATGTGAAATAATATGATATTTGCAAGCTTTGCAATTTAATTTTAAATGGATATGAAATCAGGGTATGAATGTCTCTTTTCTATTGATGCAGCAGAGGCAATTGGTGGAGGTGACCGGGATCTACCATGATGATAGTAGATGCAGAGCAAGAGAAGAAATAATGGAGGCTTAGCAAAGATGATTTGTGATTCATTACAACAAATTCCTATGTGAGTTGCAAGTTTTTAGAGTGCACCAAATCATTCGTTCAACTCGGAGTAGTACGTACTAGAACATTGTCCTCTGGAAGACATGGTACGGGTAACGGGTAGGGTATGACATGAATGACAATGTGGTAAATCGTGTGGAAATACCATCAAGAGATCTGACTGGTGCAGATACAGCAAATACAAGTGCAAAATTACTTGTGGGAAGTTGGTTGGCTTGTGGGAAATATTGTAGAAATTGTATTTGTCGCTACGAAGGAATAAAAATATATGTTTCATTTTTATTTGAAACTTATAATTTTGATTCCTACGTAGAAAGTGAAACTGTTTCACTTGTGGGAAGTATCCCCAAAAGAGGCAAAAAAGGCCCACTTTGGCATGCTTTTGCAAGCATATCTTGGCTCATTTGAGGCTATAGAACCACAGAGTATGGGTTGAACCAAAGGAAATCACACTTGAAATTACGGGAAATGGTCCGGTAGAAGCTGAGATATGGGGTTCAAAAAAGTGAAACTTATCAAAAAAAATACTTCCCGCAAGTAATTTTGCACTTGTACCATTAGTATTAGTATGTTAAGTATTGAAGAAGAGGAAGTCAAACACAGTAACATCTGCAAGCCTGTAGCTTGTCCAGAGCTTTGACCAGAGCTGGTCTATACTATAAATATAACAAAAATGGGTGGAACGACATTGGAAATTATCAGAGCCATGCATAATGTTACAGGGGGAGCCTGTCATTGGCTAGTTAGAGTCAATGACATGGGCCCAGCATTGCCATTGAGATGCCCTCCAATCAATGTAATAAAGCCTCCACCACACATGAACTATGACTATGGATCCGTCTGGCATGTTCCTCCAAAATGGATGGGACCAAAACATAAGTTTTGGATGAACAATGCCACCTTCTTCACCATCGTGAATAATCCATATTATGCCCAAACTGTTAGCGCGAAATCCTATGGTGTTCAATGACACTGCCATGAATCTAAAACTTATCAAAGTAGTGACTGGCATGTATGCAAATCATCCAGTAAATGGTACACCAATTACTAAATATTTCCATCCATGGATGATGATTCCCCAGACTGGATACATTACAGGCAACATTTGCATATGATGGTCAGAGACACTTGGGCGATATTTTCTTTGCATGATGCAGGGTCACGGATATGATTGGGAGTGGCCCAAGAAGAAGGAATTCAACAAGAGCAATCAACCAAACAAACTGACAGTTGAAAACCTAACATCCACAACCAAAGCTTTGATTTTCAAGGTATAACATGCAGATATTGAGCAGTTTACATACCAAGTATGAAATGTGAGTTGACTGGGTCTTATGCTTGCATCTTTTATATTTTATCATTCTGGAGTTTACCCAGCACAGCTTTTGGGTTTTGGGCTTGCTGGAATAAAATCCACAGCATTTTTTGACATCCAGCTGTTGTCAAAGTTTGTTCTGTTCATCTTTGCCTGACCATAACTTTCAAAATAATCATTTCTAGAGTAGTTATTTTTGATAAGAAAACTATGAATACGAAAGAGAAATTAATTCTCTTTTGAATGATGTGTTGTAAGTCAAAATTTGTTGATCGTGAGCACAACAAAAAAATATTTGTTCGAGCACAAGACTGGTTAAAAATGTTCATGTACTGGCACAATTAGCAATATATCACCACAGAGCCAAGACCAGCCACCACAATTCTCATCTAAAAAAGATCAAATATGGTTGGGGATGGGTCATGGGATGTCAGAATTGAATTCTGATATACTCCAAGGGTGATCAATTGGGCCATCAGTAAACCAGGCAAAGAGGATAATATTTATTTCGATTCCAATTTTGTTTCTATTTTAAAAATGAAAAAGTGATCAGTTCTTCATATATTTGTGAGTGGATTTTATTAGTACAGTAAAAATAAAAATCCTAAATAAATACTTCATTCACACATTTAAAACATTTTAGATCATAGAACCAAAATTGGAACCGATTGAAAATTTCCAGTTTATTTTGGTTCTGTGTTCTAAAATGTTCAAAAACAATAATAAAAAGTGGATCTTTTTTTTGTGAATTTGTGAGCATATTCTATTAGTGAGAGGACCAACATTAGAACTGATTTGTTTTTTTAGCAAGGAGTTGTCTGAAAAAGAGCTACCAAAGAGAGAAAGGTTGCGTAACGAACTATTTTGCAAAGAAATTGTGGTTATGTTGAGACTTGAGATTGAACCAACTGTCGCTGCACAATATCAACAAAAAACAAAAAAAAATGTTGGTCAATACAGGTAAAATACTTTTACAATGTAAAACAATCGAAGATATTAATCATTCTAGTAAATAATATCATCAACATTGGGTGTCTAGAAAATAGCACATTACTTGTTGCATTTCATCAATACCACTTTAGATAATTTTTCTTTCATCTAAATGCTTCTCTACTTTCACGAGATCATTGCACCACACAAAAATAATTTACAATTCTCCACTCCTATCCTCAATCTCATGATTCTGCTCCCCTCCCAACGCCCTATTCACAACATGCAAATTCATCCTTTTCCCATTACCGCCACTTTCTCGAAACAAAAATGTATGACCATGATAAGAAGTCAAACCCAATGCATCCCCATGTTCCTTCATCTCTCCTACATTGACATAATTATCCTCGTTCATTGCATCCTTCCCTTCTGGTACCCAATAAACATTGATTGGTGTACCATTGGCCTTGTTTACAAATTTGACTTGTACCTCGTTCGGATCAATTTCCCTCTTGGCAGAAGGTGGTGGTGGCGGCGGCTTGCCATCCAAATCATCAATGCTCCTCGTCTCCTCCTCGCTCAGCGTAAAGAAAAAACTATTCAAATTCGACAATTGATGCATTCTATTCCTCGATGCCGGTAATACCATGACCCCCTTGCGTGTTGCCCATTGTATCACCACCTGAGGAACCGTGGCTCCATATTTCTCGGCAATGGTCTTCAGTGTGGGGTGGTTCAATACTGGATTTTCGGAATATCCCTTGTGATGAAACCATTGCGTTCCAAGGGTGCTGTACCCCTGATACAAGATTTTCCCTTGTTGTTGTTCCTGCCCATGCTGCTCATGTTGCTGCTGCTGATTATTATTATTATTAATCCTTTCAATCTCGCGTCGCAACTCCACATCCTGATGAAATGGATCAAACCAATTCTGAATAATTATGGATTGACCTTCCCTCTTTTTCTGCAATAGTTGTGCCAACAAATGCAAATCCACATCGCACATGCCAATCAATCTCACAAGTCCCTCCTCCACCGCCTCTTGCAACGCCATCCAACTATCGTGCCATGTTCCTTCGGGAGGTCCATGAGGACAAATTTCAGCCCAGCAATGAGGTTTGTGAATGAGAATGGAATCGAGGGTGGAAGATTGGAGTCGTTGGAGGGAGAGTTGGATGGCGGTGCGTGTGGATTGATAGCCTAGATCTTGGGGGTGAATTTTTGTTTGTACAAATACGTGTTCATCGTGTTGATTATCGTGTTCCTGATGTTCATTATGATTTTCTTCATGGCCATAATGATCCTCCCAACGTCGTTTCAAATCAAACACGGCCTGACCAACATCTTCCTCGCGGTATCCCCACGAATGCGATTGTGCCGTATCAATGAAGCGGTATCCCACTTGAATTGCGGTTAGGATGTGTGGGTAGGCGACCCCGGAAGCGGAGCCGAGGCCTATCAATGGGATGGTAATGTTGTTGCTGTTGGAGAGGAGGGTGAAGGTGGGCACTGCCGTAGTAGCTGCATCGTCTTCTCTATGTATTGATCCTCCGGTAGTAGTGTCAGGTGAGGAATGGAGCTTGGAACAGCATGGTGACAAGTTGTGAGAAAGGATGAGAATGGTGAGAAGCAGTTGTTGGAGATGCAGGAGGGGGCGGCGTGGTTTGCGGCTGGTCAAGGGGAATGGTGTCATTGTAATGATGATCTACAATATCAAGGAAGACTGTACCTACTATGTGTGTGTTTGTTTCTTCAGGTGTTTTGGACTTGACAAGAAAAATAATCTTGGGGGCAAAAATCAAAAATCTTGGCCAAGATGTCACGTAGCTCCCTTCGTAGGAATTCATAATATATCTTTCACATCAATAAATACTTTTGCAAAACCCGCAACAAACCGAAATAGCTTATAAACGTGTGTAATGAGTGTCTATTATTATCCTGTACACATTTAAATACATGTGTATGTACATATGCACAATCTTAGTCTTAACTTTCGGCGACGCAAAAAACCTACGCACGATTCGTNTCCAGGTTAAGCTGCACGCAGCACCAGTGAGTACGAAAGCCAAACCAGATCCCGACTGGAAGCAATACGATTTACTCATTAACAGTATTAGCTTCTTCAGGATGCCAAAGATTTATGAAGTAAGTCCCATTGCACGCTCATGCTAGTATTTATCACGTCTCGAGCCCTCTTGATAATTGATTGCGGCCCTTTAGATCCCTCAAGAGAAAGCAAGCAAATTATGTTTATTCAAAATAACATTCGCCGTTTACCTGTCGGATAAATTGTGAAGAAACTATTTTCTCTGATGCAGCTTCTACCGTTGTAGATCACAATAATTGATGGTTGAGGTTTCGTTCATCTCTTTTTTGCTCACAAACGCAATTCTATTCTTGTCGCTATTTCGCAGATCGGTATTTTCCCCCAAAATGAAGAATCACCTAATTTTGCGAAAAAATTCCCCAATGCGGCCACGCAGAATAACGAAGCCAAGTACTTCACATACGATGAGCCCGTTCGCAGTGAAAACAGGAAGTATGAAATGCCTAGTGAAGATCACACACTCCCCATCGAGCAAGAGCAACCCAAACAAGAACGAGTACCCGAACCTGAACCTGTTGAAGTGTTCGACCTTTTGTCTTTCGACGATAATAATTCAAGTCCACCAGTCGCTCCTGCCCCTCCAGTCCAACCTGATCAGTACGCGCAGAATAACTATGCACCAGCAGCCAATTTTTATGCCGCCCCTGCCCCAACAGTTTCCTCTGTTTACAACCAAGGTCCTTCCCAATACACACAGAGTTATGCTCCATCGGCCAACCCATTTAATGCGCCAGCTCCTGCGTTTGCCAATACCCAAGCACCCCAGCAAACATCATATGCTCCTACCACGCACACTGTCATCACACCCACATCCAGCCCTGGGAACTCTGAACCGATGTATTCAAACTATCAAATTAATGGTGCTCCTCCTGCAATGCAGAATACCACTACCTCTTATGCCCCTGCACCCGTAGCCCAACCCCCTGTCAACTCCTTTGCCATGGTTCCAGCAGAAACAACCCCAAAAGGAGTGGATGGAGTGGTTAACAAATTAGTGAACTTGGATGATCTCTTTGGAACTTCATCGGGTCCCATCACTAAGCAGTCCGTTGACCAAAAAATGCAGGATATCAACGCTCACAGACCACTCGGCGAGCTCAAGGGAAATTCCAACAATAATGCACCAAAAAAACCTGTGATGAATACTTTCAATGCGACACCCACATACCCTCATCAAGGAATGTATGGCATGCAACAACAACAACAACAACAACAGCAACAGCCCCAGCAGCAATACAACAATTATGGCTTCCAGCAAAATAATCAGCAAGGGTATGCTCAGTACCAATAATTCTCTTTTTTGAAAATGGTGGAAAAAACATAAAAATGGCTTGTAAAAACCATGTGACAATCTTGGGCCTATTTTTATCTGATCCTTTTTTGTACAGTGCAATGTTGTTGTAATAGATCGTGACATTCAGCTTTATATTTGAATTTGTCTGGCAGTGAATGACGACTCCAAGTTTTTGTGAATTAACATGGCATTTCATTTTTTTGTAACTTTGACTTTACTTGTAAGAAAAATCTTGGACTAAACTTTTAAATATCATCTACATTTTATAACGGGCGTACATTTTGATCTAATCTCTAGAGCAGGCGTCAATATCGGGAAGATCTAGAGAGATATTCTTTGATTAGCATTGGGTCGTAACTTGGAGATTGCACGGAGATCGAGATCATGAGTTAAACGTTAAGGAAAGAGTCTAACCCCGAGAGATCATAGGAGGTCACGCCAGCTTCATTTCTGACAGCAAACACTGTTGATATCATAAGTGAACTTCTTCTCATTAATCGTTCCAATGACTTGAAACACTCTTCTTTTGTCAATAGTGTCATGTTTTGGTTATCAGGCAGGCCAAATATTTGGACCACTTGGCGGTAGGAAAGGGGACGGAGCTTTGGAAAAAAGTTTGCATCATTAAAATCTTTCACTACACGATTCACAAGCGTCTCTTTCGGAATACTGGAACACGCCCATCCATGTTGACCTACTACATTTTTAAACATTTCTGCGACCATAAATGCGAGGATGATACGCTCACGCTTTGATTCCAATGATCCATTCTCTGAAGAGTCTCCTGCAAGCAACTGGGATGATGCAGATTGTTGCTCATAATCCTTGTCCAACAAAGGAAATGCAAATGGGCATTCCCACTCCTGAATGCCACCTGAAGAAATACGTGCTGATGCTTGTCTCACATTGAATAATTCATCCACATATTGAAAATAGTTGCAACGAGGGCGTTTTTCAGCAGAGCATTGGAAAAATAGTCGACCTTGTTGTGAACATTCTTTCCTCGTCCTTCGGATGCGAGCCTGCAAATTGTCACGACATTTGCATTGTACTATCTGCAATTTTGCTTGCGAGTGCAGACCCATTAATGCGGAGGATGGGATATCTCCGCAATTGGAAGAAGGAGAATGACGGCCCACATGGCACGGCTGACCTTTGAGGCGTCCACAACAAGCGTATCTGCCGCTGCGGTTCAGTTGTGATGTGTGCCACCAACGAATGCAAAGCTCATTCGAAACGGTTTTTTTACCACAATGTTCGCATGGCGCAGCATTCCTTTCTAGAAGTGGGTGCTGATTCATTGCATTTCGGGAAGATTTTGTTTGCTGAGCCAGAAATGGGCTTGTAACTGGGCGGCATTGCGACTGCAACGAATGTTGTTGTGTCAATTGCTTTGCATTTGCATACGGATTTATTGCTTTGCTGACACGTCGATTTGTAGGTGGTGTCACGAATGCTGCTTCATTGTCGTGTGTATTGTTTCTCGCGTTGCTGACAGGGGTTGTCGCAATTCTCTTGTTTTGTGCGTTGATTCTTATTTCAAGGGCTCTCTTTCGATTTTGCTCCATCCGTTTGAGCTGCTCCTCGGTAAGTCTGCTGCGTTCCCCAGCCATGATCTAGTGGTGCGACGAGGATGTGTGTAGATGTATTGTTTTAGCCTATATTATTAATGCGGCATGTTCATTTGGATAGTCATCGCGGAGGCGTTGTTTTGAATCGGTGAATCGTATTATTATTTATGCTATGGTAGTACGGTTAAATTTTATTATTTATTACAGGCTTTTCATAAAAAATACCTTTGCTTCTCTAATAAGTTTGTATATATAAGATATGGGCAGACCTGAAACATAAAGGTAAATAGGGGCAAATTTTTGGCGCGCCTGGGGGGATGAAAATATTTGATAATTTGATAAGAAAATAATTTGTTTCAATTATTTCACTTTTTCCATTATTCGAAATGTTGCAGTTTGGATGTTGTCACTTGTTACACATTAAAACAGATTAAAACAATACCCTTGAATCAATGGACGTTTCAGCTCGAAGAATGTTTTTTAAATACAAAAATAGCAGATGGAAGAATTCCATGCCGAGATCGCAATAGTGTACCTTACGAGGTGTGTAATAGATAGTAGTATTAAAACTTATTATTCCGAATATAGTACGATTGATATTGAATTCATTCAACCTTTATCAATGGCACCAACATCAAATATCAAATTAATGCAATAAGTATACTGCCAATGCAGCAGCTGAAATGGGGACCGACCAATTGTCATCCACCACAGGAAGCAACTCAATCCCTGCACACACCACAGAGATCACCGATAATCTCCCCATCAAACCCAATGTACTAAAACCCAATGGATCCATCACTCCCATTCCCACCAACCAAGAAATCAAACCAAACGACCCGAGAAACGATCCAACAACAAAAGCTGCACTCCCAGCCATCGATTTGCTCGTATTAAAAGGCCATTTGTTCGTCGATCCCAATCGTCGTCCTACCAAATCCGCCAATCCATCACCCAATGCCATGGTAGCAATAGCAACTACCCCAATCGGAGAATCCGTCCAGAACAAAAATGTCGAAATCAACAAAACCAAGGTGTAAACCAACGGTCCCTGAAGCGCCTCCTTCACATCCCCCGAACGAGAAATGGCTTTTGCCAATTCATTTTCCGATCCTGCATCCTCTTCACTATTCCCACCGGTACCCGCCACAAACAATCGTACCGATAACAGTATAGGAACGATGGATGCAAACACCCGTGCTCCATAGGCATTGGAAAATAACGGCCAAACGAAAAGAAACAATGGCGCTGCTAGCGTATGGACAATTTTTCTCGCATCGCGTGATTCCAATTTGCCAATTGTGGTGGGATAAGTGCATAATTTGACAAAGACTGTGGCAGCCACGATGGAAAAAATAGTGGAGGATAGATCGCGTAGGATGAGGGAAGGGGAGTAGGGATCGCACGATCCGGCGAAGATTACTCCGTACGGAATGGTGGCGAGAAAGGGTGGAGGGGCTGTGGCATCAATGAGTGGGCCGGGGAGATGATTGGTAAATGCGGCGAGAGTGGCGAGTGAGAGGGTGACAGCGGCGGTGAAAGGGAGGAGTAATTTTGAATTTGATGCTGTGGAATTGCTATTCGGAGAGTTGTTGGGAGATTGTTGTTCCAAAAGGGTTATTAACGACCTTTGACGTCGTTGGCAATTCTTATCCAGTGCACTTGTAGCAGTATCTTTATTGGTAATTTCAGAAAACGGTCTTCGCATATCTTGTCTGTTCACAAATGGGGGAGAATTATCATGTTGCGCGAGCGAACGCTGAGGTAGCTGCTGGGGTGTGAAGGCATTGCTCCTGTAACATGCGAGGTAGACTGTCAAAACGAGGCATGCCTTAAAATGATGGTGCCGATGGGAATTGTTGCGTGATACTTGGGAGGTCGATGATGCCATTTTTCCTTACTTATGTGTGGGGTGTGGGTTGTTGCGTTTTGCGTTGTTTTATCAGTTGCGGATTTCGCAAAAAGTAATCCGGAAATGAGGCAGAAGTACGATATCTACTCTATCTATCTACGATACCTACCTACCATACCAGTCTACAATAAAAAATGCGAACTGTGTGAACTACAACATACGATATGTTGTAGGTAGTATCGTACGATACCATATGTACTAACGGTGTGGTGAACGAACCACTGATGACTCCACTGAGACGTTGACCCCAAATAAACAAAAGACGCCGTAAACAGGTGAACTCTTTTCAGCAAGGGAAGTGTTCGCGTGTCATAAGCTGCACACCATACCAATGCGAAATTCCAATTCCTAATTTAATTAAGCCTATGTAGATTATGTGCCAAAATATCTACTCTTATCGCCAACTTGTGTCATTTAAAATCTCAAATCTCGGTCTAATTCAAAAGATCTCATGACCATGTTAGAAACAACCACCGATCCACATCACACACGATAGATTTAGTGGGACTTTTTGGATTTACATGTGCATTAGTGAGACAGCATTTTTTGCAAATCGTGGGCGCCAAGATGAACTTGCCATAACCACCTAACAGGCATACCCCGACCTCGACGGCTCAGCCTCCATCATCGTCGAAGATTGACAAACGCCGTAGACAGTCCGATCTTTATTTGCACCAGTGTGGATTTTCCACGTTCGTCGGCTACCTCGAGTTCTGCGTCACGCCTTCCCGTCAAATAAATAACTTTCGGGTGCAATTATTCGTTGGCATATTGCGTTGCGGCTATACAATATTACACAATCAAGTAAATCAAAACGGTATTGATGTCGTTCTAGAATTTCTGAAAATATTGACAATCGGATAGGAGTACACCGCTGCTTCCGCAAATATACGCTACATCTGGTCTCCCTATCGACAATAACAAAAGCACAATGTTTCGACGCGGAAAAACAAAAACCGCCAAGGCTTTTAAGGAGGACGATTCATTGTCTCTCATAAATTCCTCTTCGGGAGAAGATGCTGCAAATAATAACAATACTGGAAAGAGACGTTTTAAGAAATTATTGGGACCATCAAAGACTAAAAGTAAATCATCCATATCGTCGGGTGAAAATGATATTGTCGGTGGGGTGATACACTCAAAATCATCGGTTCCCTCATCAAATGCCGTGGCAAATAATAGTGGCACTCCTGCAAACAAACAATCTAAACAATCTACTGGTTTATCTGGCCAAAAAGCGGCTCTTGAGGAAGAGATGTCACCCCGATCAAAGCTGGACCCTCCAGGTACCATTAAAAAGAGTAATGTTTCCAAGTCCAAGTCTAACAGCAGCAACAACATTAAAAACAACAAAACGAACAATTCGCCCAACCGTCAATCTACAGCAGCAGTAGCATCAACATCCTTGCCACAAACAACCTCGGCATCTGCAACAACAGCAACCTCCCTATTCCAAAATACTAAAAGTAATCCACAACGACACCATGGCGAAACCTCTTCCTTTGCCTCCTCTGCCGAATCGGAAACTACAACGAGTCAAACAATAACGAGTCAGACCATTACCAGTCAATCAATAACGAGTACTAGTCAGAATAAAAATTCTGCAGGAGGAGGAGGGGTAGCCGCAGGAAGAAAGAATCAGCATAACAACATGATGATTATGATGCATCCGGGCAATGGTGCTGATGGTTTTGGTAGTATCAGTGCCGGTGATGGAACAAAAAACAATAATAATGGCATGGCAATGATGACACGAAGTGGATGGAGCATTACATCCAATGCATCGAGTGCCATGAATTCGGAGAATTATATTCAATCGTTGGATGATATGCCTGCGGGGAATGCATTTAGGGCTGGCAAGGTGAATTTCCTTTTATTTATATTTTCTTTGATACCATTGCATTTTTACTCTGTGAATTTGATGATTTCAATTACACTAAGTCACACTCATTTCTCTTTTTCATATTTTCTTCATGTTACATTTGACTGGGTTGGGTCTGGTTCGGTTTTGTAAACAACAGGGGTTCCCAGTGCTCAACGCTCAATCTGACGGTAGAATTCGATCTGCCCTCTCCCGCAATTTTGGACGCAATGATCTGCCACCAACATTTCACAAAAAGTGGTCCGTCCGTGCAAGTGAACCCATATGGGACGAAGTGGATGGGCGATATAAATACAAAATAAATTTGACAAAAAATTCTTCCGTGACGAGGGAATATTCCAACACTACTCGGTCAGCCAATGGAGTGGGAAATGATGATGGCAATACTTGTGCAGGATCTCAGCCACAAAGCAGTAGTCGTGCGCAATCTTTCAATTCGGCAACGACTACACGATCATTGCAAGATTTCGTATGGCTGGAACAAGCTCTTCGTGCGGAGTATCATGGGGCTCTGCTAGCTCCTTTAATTTCACTTGCACTTTATTTTGAATCCAATTTGGATAGTTCTACGGCCACCAGTACCGCTGATATAAGGGATGATGGTTCTTTAGTGTCTCAATCTACCATCAGTGAGGTTAGCAAATCACAAATTTTGGATAATGGAAATGTAACATCCAGATCACTCATGATACTCGGAGAAAAGATGGATCGGAATGAAATTGTCGATAAACTTGTGCTAGAGAATTGGTTGAGTGATATTCTCAACGGAGTGCGGGGTCATGGGGAAGTTCTTTTGCACAATCGAATTGACGTTGTGGACAGCGAAGCAATGGAGACGTTCCTTTTCCGACATTCAGAGCCACTGAAGGGAGTTTCTCCTCGAAAGATGGGCAATGGATACATCAATCCATGTCGAGTGTCGAATCTGGGCTCACCGTTCAAATTGTTTTCAATTATGGGTGGAGATGAAGGTGGTTGCAGCAATTCCTTATTTGACAATTTCCTATTTTCATGCGGGGGCTTCGATGTAAATGAAAATAGAGATGGCAAGTCACAAAATGAGGTGAGGCACACTGGGAATGGGCTTGGGTCTATGATGTGTTCCTCTGGAGCTACAGGAGTGCCTGGGATACGACATAGCAGCTCCAATTTGTCCGAACCCGAAAGTGATTTTCTTGTGCTACAGGCCTGTTCCTCAAACATTGCAACACATTCAGAGTTGCTTGAGGCAGAGAAAGATTTGATTGCATCGTACATCAAATATTCATCTGTAGCGATGGCCAAGGTAAATGTGCTCGTCAAAGATGAAGCTTATGTTGGACAGTGTTGGAAGCGCTTTGCCATTTCCTTATCAAATTTATTTTCCGTGGAAAAGGATCTTGAAACTGCACATATTGGTGATCAAATCAAGAGCAATAAGAAAAAACAACCTTTCCGGAAACTTCGAAAAAGTGCAGTGGATGATGGCCTTCGGATTATTGCTCGTGGCAAGATGGATCGCGCCAAACCCAGCTTACAAACACTCAGCACAATGCTGAATGCATACTATGGGGATCTCAATTCTGTTGTTCCAGCATTCAAGGAGTACACAGACGCAATCAATCAGTTGCATCAACTGGATGAAGTTCGCTCTACAAATCAGCAAAAGAGTTCCAAACAAAGACAGAACGGACATCAACCTGCTGGGAACGATTGGCAGTCTCAGTTTGAGCAGCTTAAGACCATGACATCATCAAGGCTCATTGATATTACAAAGCAAATAACCGGCGTTTCTACCCAAACAGCACAGACAACTGTGACATCTGATTCCGATCCCGTCACTGATGAAGAAATGCATTCTCTAAATCCTACACAGGCAAGTGCACTTCAGTCGCGAGTACTGGGGAACGAAAAAATGCTCAAATTTTCCATCACTCTGCTTTGCAGAGCGACCCCACTGAGAACTGCAAGGATGGCATGGTGGAATTTCAAAACCGAGGCCAAGCAAGCTTCAAATGTACACGCAGCTGCAACATCATTGAGACAAACTTTAAGTATTGACGCTGATACTGCAATAGCAATGAAGGAAAGGCGATACGACGAAGATGAGAAACGGGATCACGAAACTGAACTTGATGTGGTAAAACGCATTATTGACCTTGGGAGTCATAAGGCTGATGACCCTTACTATGCCGATAGCTTTGATATGGAGATGATGCGTCAGAATGCGCTTACGCTGGCTGCAGAGCGAGTTGGTAGGTGGAATGCTGAGACGGCATTGGCTATACTGCAAGCGGCAGGTGTAGAGGATGCAGAGGTGCAAATGGACGAAACATCAAGAGAGCTTCGTCATGTTCGTAAGTATGCCATATCCTTACGAGAAAATGTCGAGAGATGTCGAGAAGCAGTAGAGGCTCTCGCTGATACCTTCATCAGGGATTCAGAGGATGGTGTGCAAATAAGTAGATCTAGACGAGATTATTGGGCGGCAATATCCACTGTATTTAGTGGAAGAATATCACCAGACGGTTTGGGAGCTGGCATTGGTACTCCATCCACTAGGGTATTATCGAGTGTTGGTATTGATATTAGTGACCGTGGTGGCTGGCTTGGGCATAGTGATGATGCTTTTGACAATCGTGTAAGTTCGTGATACAGCTGCTCTTACCGAACATTGTTGTGTATACGGTATTTCCTTACCAGAACCTTTTCTTATGCATCCTCTTGAACATTCACATATAGAATCAACAACGCCGGAGATGTGGCGAAGCTGCTAGACATTATTTAAAAAAAAGGGACAACCAAGCAAACATCCTTATTTCTCGTGTTCTGAAATTGCTCAAAGACTACGAACGCAGGCTTGAAGGGATTGAAAGCTTTGTCTACATGCATTGCGTAGGAATCCAGCTCGAGAAACACTGGAGCAAAGCAAGATCAAAAGCTTTATCAGGTAGGACATCTCTGTAAACATGTTGACTGTCGTTGTAGCAGATTATTTTTTAACTTTAGCGTGTTGTACCTCTTTTCGCATTTATCCTACTTTGTAGCATGGGACAGACGGACTGAAATCTCAACAGCCATAAATGTAGCAACAAGGAAAAAGATCCATAAATTGGTTCAGGAGTTAAAAGTGAAATTGGACTCTTTACCGCAAGTATCCCACACCACAGTTATCAAAGCAAAAGAAAGCCATCTTGCGAGTAAGACACTGAAGGCTGATTTACACAAACTTGCCAACCTCCGCTTTGGGAGAGCTCAAGAGGTCTCAACAGAACGTGTCATTGCAATAATGAGTCTTTGGGCAAAACGTAAGTGCTGCATTTATTTCGCATTGTTTTTTGTCCAACGCCATCATCACTAACATTTGATTTGTTATTTTTATAGACGAGGAGTCTGTGGCGATAGAAGAAGTTAAAGCAATTGGTGTTGCAATCCAAGAAGTTGAGTGCTCTGTTCAAAGTACAGACGTGGATGTAGCAATAGATAGGTATTCTCTTGTGCATGATAATAGAGGTTTGCACCCTGAAGGAAGAGTCCCATCAGAGGGCCGGACCTTGTTGCTTTGATTATTACAAATTAGTGTTGTTCACTACTTGTACTATTTTTTACCTGGTCTATCAAAGAAAATTACCAAAAGAAATCTATTATTTGAAAAAATAATCAAATCATTTGGGACTGTATAATAATTAAACCAGAATATTTTGAATGATGAAATATATTATCTAGTGCAATACAACAGCGATAATAATATTATTATTACTCCCATATATTATGAATGATATAGATGCACACTATTCATTGAGGTTGAGGGAATGAAAACTTAACATTTCCATAGTCAAAGAAGCTAATCATTTATCATGCATTAATTTGATAAAAAATTAGCAAAAAAATGAATTGAATGCTAATAAACTGCAATTAAAATAGTGTAGAAATAATATTGGTACAATACAGAACTAATAAATCAAATAAAAATGTAGCAATTATTATGTATCCCCAACTTTTTGTCTACTTTTTCTTTCACAATTCATCACAAAAACAATTGCTTGGCCTTCATTGGAATCTTTATCACTATCCCCATGATTGTGTGTATTAAAAAGTGTACCATAGGTTTTTGGTAAGATTTTTTGATTTTAAAAGTGTATATATACACATACTAAGTAAAGTATATATTAGTGTATATACCTCTAGAGAGTACCGACATAAATTATAGTAGAGTGCACTGATAATGTTCATGTAGGGAGTTATCATAACTTACATGCAAACAGTATCATCTACTGAGTTAATTTTTAACTTATGCATACTAGAGTGAGTTAACTATACCAAAGATAGTTAACACATTTTTTTTTGGTAACTCTCTCTTTGGAAAACATACTGATTTCTAATGGGTCTTCTCGTCAACTGTGCGACTGAACATTAACTTGCTCTATGCAAGCTATGAGGTTGATGGATTTTTTTGCTATAAATGATTGTGATCATTATCTCTTAGTTTTGTTATTGTTGAGTGAGGCTGTACGTGTGGGCATGAGTCCCAAGTGCCAAATAGTGATGAACATATAATAAGGTTTATAAAGGTTAGTAAACCACTCCATTCTGACCAAAAGT
>JALLAR010000044.1:0-27417 GCA_036939335.1 Conticribra guillardii
CCTCGACTATTACATTATGTGCTCGATCGAGTCGAGATGGAAGGGATATCGGATCGCACAATCGGTTGGTGCGTTATACTGTTTGCAATTCCAATTGCGATTCTTTGTATTTATCGTGTCATATGCACTCTCAGGTCTCAATTTTATTCTTTGCTCTCTATTTGAATTTTGTGATATTCAGGGCGCCCAGTGGACTCGAATTCATCATCTATGACCACGACCGCTTCGCGGAAGAAGTCGTTCCCCGATACTTTCCCCATCAAAAAATCCAATTTCGCTCCTTCATTCGCCAACTCAACCTGTGGGGATTTCGACGAGTTTCGCGAGAGATGCACGGTGATAGAAGCATATGGAGAAACGAGTTCTTTCAAAGGGGGCAGCATGAGTTGATACCCCATATGAAACGGCACGGTAGCAAAAAAGCGGTGGCGAAGGCGAAAGATGGCACAAAAAGGAAGACAAAGGAGAAGAATGAGGCTGTTGACAGCGACGGCGAAAAGTCGACGACCGCGAAGAATACGAACCAACTACACAGTGATGATAGGAAGGTAGCCGCAGTCGCGACTTCCTTCGAACCGAATGTTTTGGCAATGGCTGCTGAAAATGTAGCTTTCGCGAATGATGCTTCTCTTCAACGTGAAAATGGATATGTCATGAAGACAACAGAATACGAGATGATTCGCGCGAAAGTTTCCAATAACCAGCTCATCAATAAAGCGGGCGTGAAGCGAGAAGAAAAAAGAGTCTGCCAAGGATTGAAGCGGTTTCAAGACTTATTAGATGTGAAAAACTTAGGGTCCATTACATCGGAGGGGGCGAGAGTTTTGGAACAGGACCAAATAAACCCAAACACTATGACTTCAGGAGAATTGAGATTGGTGAACAAAATAAATGCCACGCAGAATATTGTGGGTGCAAAAAATGTCAGACTCTCATTTGCTCAAAAACGAGGACAGAATGTTTGGGCTGGGCCCGTTCTCTCAAGATCATTTACTGACGGACAATTTGATGATGCCGATGAGGAGTGAAATGATGGTTCTCCAAACACATCGAATGCTAAAAGTGCTTTTGCAAGTTTAGCTACTGCTCTATGAAAATATTGTCCCCTCTGTAAAATATCCTTCCTTTGAAGGCCTTTTGATAATATAAAACAATTGATGACTTTGAAAACTGATGTTTGCTGTTTTGTTCTAGTAATGTAACAAAATAGAATAATATTGATAAATAGACAGAGAAACCATTGGTGCCCTACCACGTTATCTATCACAGTGAGTTTGATGTTCGCTAGCTCTACATATCTAATCATCTTTTACTACTTTCACAACTGTCAACCAGAACAGTGAGGAGTTATTGTTAAAATTTGCAATCAAAGTTATAGACAATCCGTACACCAAAACATGTTCAGAAGAAACTATTACGAAGACACCAAACTGATCAAAATAATTTCGAAGTCTACGAAAAGCTTTGCTGGCAACAATAGTTCCATATTAAAATCGAGATTATTAATTGTTTGAAACCAATGATGTAATAAAGAACAGTCAAAGGACATGACATACACCACCTTTGTGCAAACATCATGAGAAAAGAACAAAAATGTTGTGTTCGTTGTTGTTGTGGCGTTGGCGTTGCGCCGCGCGCGCGTTAACTTCTTCTTAACTGTCAGTCTTGTAAATTCTTAATTCCTATGTATGCAGAATGGTTGATGGCACTGATGTAAAGTATTGATTCCTACATACACTTTTGACAAAAATGCTGACACCAGCTACTTCTCGATACGATACTGGCTGCTGCCGCCGAATTTAAATTCGACTTGATGCCGATGATCTCGATCTTGATTTCCATGATCCCTCATAAAATTCGCACATTTTCGTTGCCAAAAGCTAACACACAATACTCATCACGCAACTCATCTTTACACGCAAGAATCATGAAAATCCCTGCCTTCTGTACCCTCGCCATCGTCCTCGGAGCATCCCCAAGCGATGCCTTCTTGAACCTCATCAACAAAGTTAATCCTTCCATCAATAAATTTGCGGACGCCCAAGAAAATGCAATGCTAAAAATCCATCTCGACATCGGCAACGTCAACAGCGATAGCGACTCCCAAGTCAGAGGTCATCGTCTTGGCATCGACGGCCTGCTCCTGGAACTCCACGGAAACCAACCGGCGAACTACCCCCACCCCAAACTACCCGGAGCGGACGGGCCTAACCCGCACCTTTCCACCGGATCCAAATCTCTATCTGTCCTACGCGAAGGACGATACGTCGATCTGACCGGCTCCCATCACGCCAAGCTCGACCGCGGTGCATGGGAAATGATTTGGCGCAACAATGCTCCGGCTGGAGCACTCATTTGCGGCTTTGATGTCCCGCAAGACATTAAACGCAATGATGCATCCTTGCCCGCTGGACGAGTCTATGTCACCTTTCCAGTCTGGACTACTGATTCCCTCAAAGATTTGCGGGAGCGTAAATCGAATTCTGAAGAGCGGGCCGTTGAAGCTTTGGATCGTCAAAAGGATGAATTGCGAAAAATGCAGGAAACGAATAACCTCATCATGAAGGCATTGCATTTCCGCAATGCGTGCAAGGCCAATGAAGATTTAGAATATTCGGGATTCAGAACATATTCCGCCATGCCGTTGGATCGCGATATGATTTCAATGAAAGGAGGATTGCATTTATGCAGTCTTGGTACTGTTTGGACGAAGAAGGAAGGATTTTTTGGCGGAGAACATGTGTTGTTAGGATCGGCGTCGGCTGCGTCAATTAGGAGGGAGGATTTGCTAGAAAAGAAGGTAGTTTCGGAGAGGGAACTCAAATCAGTTGCTTTTGACGGACTTCGTCCTTAGATTGAGAAGCGAAGAATCTTGGCTGGTCTTTATGCACCCCCACGCTATTCACTACCTACGGATGCACCTCTTTCTCTGCTGTCACCAATGACCAAGACCCATGTTTGAATTATTGCTTGTATTATCTCTCCCCACACACAAGGGCAACAACAATCACCTCAAGAAAATCCAAGTGCATTGTAGCATTATGTTTATATTTGAATTTATGGAGAAGAATGCTATTTAGAATGTATATCAAAGCAACACACATACACTCAAGATCACATGAGAATCTCTTGCTGAAGTTCAAATGATGTTTATACGTTGTTTGTTTGTTTTATGAAGAAATTTGTACATTATTCTTTAGAATAAGGAGATGGAAATTCGAAAAATATTATGTTAAAAATAAAGGTTCACGACATTTGAATTGAAATTATTCCTATTAGATAGTAAAATAATATAATTGAATGCTATTATTTTTGGATGTCTATTACTTATTTGCTGGCATCGGATTTTTTTTCATCTTCTCTCTCTCTCAGAAAAAGCTCGTCTGCGCGTTGCCTGGCCGCGCGCAAACGTCATTTTCTCTCATTTTTTCAATATTGTAGATACCTATGGTACTACTCGAGTGAGCAATGATGATGCACGATGGACACACCATCACACATGCACCGAAATAAAAAGGAGATAACGAAGACCCGAGCTCTTTAGCTTTGTAAAAAGGCTGTCCAAGCCAAGAACACGCTTATCATGCCGTCCTCGTCTTCCACAGTATCAATTCAATCCGATTTCGCCGCAGCTCGGGCGGCGTTGGAAGAAATCGCCGCTGCTGGTGGTACAACGCGTTTAGCACTCGACAAAGATGGTGGGGCGAGATTGATTATCTCGCTCAATAAAAACAAAAAGAAGAATGACGATTCTGATAGCGATGACGATGATGATATCGATAGTGGCAACGTCAAAGATAGGGCTGCCGAGAACGATAAAAACAAAAATACTAATGTAGTTGATACTGAAGAAATCAATGCAATTATCCAAAGAAATGAACAATTTTTGACCCCATTGATGAGAGCGGCACGTGCTAAAAATGGAGATGAAGTACAGAGGAAAATTTCAGAATTTAAGAAAAAGTGCGACAAGGATTCGAAGGAAACTTTTGGTCAGTTTTTAAATGAAGTTGAAAAGGAAGATTATGGAGAGCACGAAGTTCAAGATGAGGAAAAAGCTGCTGAAAAGGAAAGCGAGGTTGTACGCGGTTCAAAATGTGGTGTTCATGGCGAAAAGAAAGTTGATAAAAATGAACAAAATGACTATAACAACAAAAAATCCCGAAGTAGAGGAACTGGAGGATGGGCTGCAATTCACTTCGCATGCGACTATGGAAATCATGAAGGATTGCAATATTTGCTCGAAGCCGGTGCCGACCCAAATCTAACAGAACGGATGGGTGCCACACCACTGCATAGAGTGATTTTGGCAGCGGGAAAATATCCATTGCAGCAACTTCTTAGTGGTGGTGACATGTCTGGGGGGATCGGAGGTGATGGTAGAGGCAAGGGTGGTGGACAGGCTGTTCCAGGGGTAGTTTGCTCTAAATCGAGCATCAAGGGCAAAGATGGAGACGGTAAAGGTTCATCCACCAAGAAAAAGAGCAGCACTTCTGATGTGAAATTAGATTCCTATTTGGAAAGTTACACCAAATGCGCCAAATTGTTATTAGATCACGGACGTTTCAATCTCATGATGAATGAACGCAGAGAAGATGAATACAATGCTTCCAAACCTGCCTCTTCCACTTTTGGTAGCGGATCCACAAAAAACAGCGGGAAGAAGAATGTCAGAAACTTGAAAAATTTACCCCAAAATGACGGATTTGGAATCAGTCCTACATGTCTATGCGTATGTTCCGCGTATTCTGCTCGAGATGCACTTTATCCTCTACTTGAAATATTGTTGACACGTGGTTTTGACCCCAATGGAACCATGTCTGGAGTCTCCGCTCTTCATATTGCCTTGCGTAATGCTCATTACGGATGTGCATTTGCCTTAACTAGAGCTGGTGCCAACATTCATGCAGTTCATCCTGACGACGGAAAAACGGCATTAAAAACAGCAGAAATAATTTTTGGCGAGAGTTTTGCAAGAGAGTTGCGAGAGGCAAGCGTGGTTGCTCTGGCGGTGGCGGATCCCACTCGTAGGAGAGATATGTTACGCAGTCAGGGGTCGGATGGGGGAAAGAAATTGGCAAAACGAGCGATGAATGCTGGTCATAGTTTTATCAAGGCAAGTAGGTGGAGGGAAGCTGCAGGGGCATATACTGAGGCGGCATCTTATGGTCCCAATTGTTTGGGCATGCCTGAACGATTTGAATGTCTGAGGAATATGTCTGAATGTTTTTTGCAAGTAGAAAGAGGGATGAAGGCCGAGGAGATAGCTCGGAAGCTATTGAAGGAATTTCCAAAGGTGCCATTGGCAATGGTGGCTGTCGGAGAAGCCATGTCCCATCCAAGTTGTGGGAAGTTGTCACCAGAGCAACTGAAGGAAGTTAGTAAACTAGCAGAAGATGCACTGAAGATTCAGAAAAAGTCAGATGGGAAGGAGTGGTGGAGGGCTTTGGAGCCTGCCAATCAGAACAACTCAACGTTGCTGCGTACGTTGAAGTTGAAAGGATTGGTAGATGGGAAGACTCAGGAGAAGAATCCGGCAGTGAAGGTGAGAGAATACATTTGTGGAATATACATTGTGAAATTCAATCAAGTGACTCAAGTTTATAACTCTTTGTATTTGTTGATATTGCTCTAGGTGGCAAACACTGCATTGGATGAGTACTTCTCTATTGGAGGAAGCATTGAGAAAGCAGCTTTTGCGATAGAGCTTGCGCTGAAACCAGCACTGAATCATCCCAGCCCTTTGCCTTTGCATGGGATTAAAGGATTCATTTACTACAGTTGGGCATCTGAGATTTTACGCGCGAACTCTCTCTGTCGCTCTGATCGCGAGAGGAAGGAAGGGCTGCTTCGTGTCATGGCTCCATTGAAGGATAAAAGTTCACATAAGGAAGCTAGTGAAAAGATTCAAATTGCCTTTGACGAGTTTGAATATTACCAAAAGATGAATGTCAATGGAGAATTTCCGAAATTGATGTATGGCTTCAACATTTCCAAAACAAATTTTGCACGCGGGAATTTTTCTGAAGGAAAGATTCGTGCTCTTGCATCGATAAAAGAAAGAGCTGAAGCAGATTTGGTCAGGCTCAATGGCGATAGTACCCGCCGAAGATCTGCAACTGAGGTTGCTCAAGATGATCATTTTGAGGGAGGAAGCACACAAAAGTTGATCTTGCAGCTAAACTGGGCGCTTGATTTGAATCGGATGCTTGTCTCGCAAATGGTGATCGATTGGGCTATCAATGCAGACAGTACAAAACCTTCCTTGCCGCCTTCTCAAATGCTGCTGGAATCATCAATAAAAGGCTTGACATTAAATGATAATGCCATAAATTCTCAACACCTCAGTCTCATACTAGACAGGGCAAAAGAATTGAAAATGCTGGACAAAACTTCTGAAAAGAAATTTATTGAACAAATTTCTGGTGATCCAATCAAAATTAACTCTGCCATCAGGGGGCTTTTGTGTGCAATGAAAACAATTGAAGCTGGTCATATGGTCATGAATGAACTTCGTGTAGAAGTCGGTAAGGTCATCATGAAATTTGTGACTGGCGCTCATCGTAAGCAAAAAGAGACGAAGAGCTCCTCTCGAGTCATTGGCTCATTACTGGTTGAAGCTTTGGAATGGGATAAGAATGTTAAAATTCCCAAGAGCTTGCCGTCTATCTATTTAAAGATGGCGCAAGAATTCACGCAGGGTGGCTCGTCTGGTAAATAATGCGTTAGACATAATAGTTATCATTGCTACTTGCTGGATTTCTTGCGTCAACTACACGGCTATGAGAATGTAATTAATAGCTTTACTCTCACAAAACATATATACTACTTGGTAGATTCAATGAGACAATCTGCACACTCAATCAGCTGCGCCATCAGTTACAACATACAAAACTCCAACCTCATCCAATGCCTTTATCATTTTCTTCAGAGAGGGTCTCACTGAATCAGATGCGGCTGCTACCAAAGGCTGATAGTGACCTGGTGTATAGCGCAATGTAAGAGTGTTCGAAGCAGCATAAGTTTCTGTAACGGTGCTTCCCCCCCCTTCACCACCAACGCTACTCTCATCGGCACAAGCCTCATCTTTGTAATTCTTCCCTCGATACACATCCACAAACCCCGAACTCGTATCAAAAACCACTACCGCCCATTCACTAATGATCGTCTGAGATTCCAGTGTATACACGAGAAAATCTGAAAATGCTTGCACTTCTTCGCCAACCATCCCCTTCGCAGCCCATTCTGGATGAGCAGATAAGACAGCTGCCTCGATGGTACGTTTCAATGTCAACGCTGTTTCCATTATCAATGCACCATCTGCATCTCGGAGCAATGCCATATCATAGTCAGAATTCTCATCCTCGTCAGATCCAACACAACTAGCATCCTCCATTTCAACATCACTGCTTTCCTCATCGGCAGAAGCAGTCAATGCACCAATCCCACCTAAATAACTACAAGCCAAACTCAAGTAGAAACACGAGTTTCTAATCAATTCATTCTTTTCATTTCGCGTTTTTGTTCCCGCCTCTCTATATTGCAATCCCAACCCTCCCAGTATAAAATTTTGTTTGTCGATGTTGGCATCCAAATCCTGTCCATGATTTTGATACATTTCTCGTACAAGAAGGCGATGTTCTTTCAATTCCGAGTCCCAGTGGGAAGTGCTCTTGAGCGATACGGCGACGTCAAAAGTGCTGTCTGCGCTCAGCATGTTGTTGTTATCGGAGTTGTTTGATGCATTGAGAAGTATCCGGTAGGCACGGGCCACTGCTTCAAATTCCCCCGGTTTCCCACCTTTGTCTGGATGAGTTTCCAGCGCACGACGTCGATATGCTGCCTTGATTTCATCGGGTGTGGCAGTTTGTTCGATTTGCAATATCATGTAGTGAGGGCAGCTTTCACCGCTACTGCTACCTTTTTCGCCATCATTGTTTGGGAGGGTGGTATATCCTCGTTGCGATGATGGACGTTGCGGACTTTTGGTATGATGGACAATAGCAAAATCCAACATGCTCAATTCACAAGCTCTTTTGAGTGCCTCTTCCTCCATCAGTTCCGGATTTTCCTCCGTGAGTGATTGAAAGGTGTCGCAAATGGAGGCGCTTAGACTGGAGGCGGCATCTCGTCGACTGTTATCCGAACCATTGCTTTGATTGCTTTCGACACTGCTTCGTATTGAATGATTTACTGGCTTGTGCTCCTTTTTACTAGGAGACACGGCGCCATCCCAACTGGAATTCATTTGCTCTAATACATGCAAAATGGATGGGGTATGCTCTCCCAAATCGACCTCGCTCCAATGTTGTCCTGGACTCAATTCTCCTATACTTAACAGCCAACTGGGTTTCACTATGGGAATATTCATTGTTTGGCACGTGGACAATTTGACGAGTGCCTCATTGGATAAATGTGATAATTGATTGCTCTTCTTCTTCTTCTTCTTATTTTTCCCTCTCGCATCATATTCTTCTTCTTCGCCGGGAATCCAAATAGCATGCGTAATACTCCCCGCCATCATCATATTGTTCATCGTCCTCATCCCATCTTCCTGATCCAATCGTGCCACCCACCGTCCACCCAGACATTCAATTCCACATCCGATGGATTCTCGTTCCTCCATTAATTGGAGGGTGCGGACATTTCCCACCTTGTCATTTTTGGATGTATTGGTGATGATGTACACGGCTGATCCGGAAAGGGGTTGAAATTCGGCTTGTTGAATATATTCGTTGTTATTTATAAGCATGCTGTTGTAGGGGGTGTATTCGTGGTTGTCGGAAGGGGTTGAAAGAGTGGTGGTTGTCGCGTGTGTCTGAATCGGTACGGGTATAGGTACGGCAGCAGCCGCAGCCGCAGCTGCTGTTGCCGCCACCGCCTCGTCCATAGCGACAGTATCGTCTTGATAATGGAGTAACTCATATTCATCACTCGTTTCATTCGTCACAACTTCTTGACCGATAGCACTTGCTGCAATGATGTTGCCAGCGGGAGTAGTATTGACAATATCATTGTCGTTGGGACTGGAATTCACAACGCTACTCTCCACAGTCTTGGACTTGCTTTTGTGAGACCGCAGCTTGCCAAAGAAGGAATTGCGCGAGGAGGGCCTGGGAGAGGAGGAGCGTGTGGCGAAGGCGTATGCTGATTCGGCAAAGGGGCTGAGTTTTTGGGATGCTGCATTGCTTGTTCGGCTGCTGCGTGTACTATTGCTATTGCTATTGCTATTGCTATTGCTGGTGGTGTCTGAGGCGGTGGCGGCAGTGCCATCCTCGTTATGCTTCGTGGAAGAGTCGGAAGACGCCTTTTTCGTCATGATGACGCCGTGAATCTCTATCTAATAATATGATGTGTGAGTGCATTTAATTATGACTGTGGTGTAATGAAATAATAAATATCGGGGGCTGATCGATTGCTTTCATTATTATGATGATATCTCTCTCCATAGAGGGAGTAGATGATCAAGCAAGACACTCATGCTCTTCTCTCTGGACAGTTTTCTTCAGTTTTGGCGTTTGCCCAAGACTGATGGAACCTGATGGAACATGCTATCGTATGGTATTCCAGAATGACGATTTATGGCAAGATACAAAAAAATAATATCGTAGTACCCGTTCGCCAGAGGCTGTGTCGGGGTCTACAGATGTTACCTATTGCGTGGTGTTACTAATTGTGAGTCTACAATTAGTACCATTAGCTACGTAGGAATTGAATTTTGTCGCGTCCCAAAAAATGTTACCTATTGCGTGGTGTTACCTATTGCGTGGTAACACTGTATTATTTGCCAAGATTGCCAATTTGCCATACATACGTACAATACTACTTACATACATCATACTACCTAGTACTACTACCATTCTGGCGAACGGGTATTTTTTATCTTGCCATAAATCGTCATTCTGGCGTCCATCAGTCTTGGGCAAACGCCAAAACCCAAAACTGAAGAAAACTGTCCAGAGAGAAGAGCATGAGTGTCTTGCTTGATCTACTCCCTCTATGGCTATGGCTATGGAGAGAGATATCATCATAATAATGAAAGCAATCAATCAGCCCCCGATATTTATTATTTTATTACACCACAGACAGCATAAGTTAAATGCACTCACACATCATATTATTAGATAGAGATTTACGATGTCATCATGACGAAAAAGGCGTCTTCCGACTCTTCCACGAAGCATAACGAGGATGGCACTGCCGCCACCGCCTCAGACACCACCAGCAATAGCAATAGCAATAGCAATAGCAATAGTACACGCAGCAGCCGAACAAGCAATGCAGCATCCCAAAAACTCAGCCCCTTTGCCGAATCAGCATACGCCTTCGCCACACGCAGGATGTTACCTATTGCGTGGTAGCACTGTATGTAGGAGTAGATAAATAATAATAATGGCAACTTTCTATCTCTCTCTAGAGAGATATTATCTTGCACCCTCTTGCAACCTGCAACGCTTGATATCATCAACAGCTCGCTTCAAAAGCATGGGTGCAACGGTGTTGTAGTACCTATGCATAAAGTTGATTGAGTCTCTACTATCTCAGCTCTTCACAGATCTTTTGACCATAGTGAGAACATTATGAGAGAAAAAGTTATGACTAAAAAGCGTATACTCATCGGCCATCAATTCTAAACAAATAGTTTTCAAAACGTGGGGGCGCATAATGGTCAAATGATAGTGGACTATGATAGAAGATAATAATATCATAAGAGTATCTACTACCAGCAGTTGTGTTAAATATGGAAGAAAATTTCGGCATTTAAAATTTTTCGTGTAAATTATATTTTTCTTCTAGACAAACCCAAAGCTGATACCCCAATTTGAATACCCATAAAAAGAATAAAGTTAAAATTCAATTTATTCTGAGATATATGCATGATAAAGGGTGCTTTTTTGGCCAAAATTGGTTGTAGAAAATATGGACGCTTACGTAGAAATATACTAGTTCCTACGTATTTTGGGGATGTTTGGGGGGTTTCAAAAACTATTTTGACATCCGATGACCGCTCCATAAAAGATCATGCTTCGGCCGTGCTTCAGGGTTGCCGCATCCAATTATCCTCCTAATTGAACGCCTTGGTGAGTATTACAAGAAATTTACATTTGTAAACCTCCGGCTCACATTTGTAAACCTCCAGCACTTTTTCAACGGCCGAACTGAAGTGCCGAAGTGGAAGTGGCCAAGGTATATCTGACATTAGTCGAGTTGACAACTTTTTCTTTTTTGAACGGCTGAGAGGCATCGTGTGAGGGATGTTCAACGGATAGACAGAAATGAAATAATGCCAAATGTCATGTGAACACACAGACAATACCTCTTTTTGAAAACAAAACACTAAGAATAATAATATTAATTGATTGTTGATCCGTAAATTTTGTCGCAATCATAGTCTGTCCATAGTCTTTCAGATTTGTAGATGGAACTCTGCCACTTCAGAAACCTCAAGTTTACAGAATCGAAAATTTTGAACAGGGAACAGGCAACTAGAATGTCTATTTGCTGTTGAGTTGATTTGTTCTACTTTGGATATTGCTGGGATGGTTTAAAAAAGGTCATTTTTACTTTACTTTACTTTACTTTCTAAGTAAACTTAGGGTCCATTTACTTATTCCTAACTCTGAGGGCAGTGTGCAAACAATAATCTGTTGGTGTTGGTGGTAATAGAAAGCTTGCAGTTTCAGCCCTCAGCACTACTAAATTTTTTATTTTTATTTTTATTCTTTTATTCTTATTCTAATATATTCAAATGTGCATGACTTACAATTGAATGTTTATTGGGGGTACTTTTTTATATTGATACTTAGATATTGATGGTGGCTCTATTTTTATTTTGTGTTTGCCAAAATCTTATGTTTCAATTTTGCACATGATACAGACACAGAGACAGAGATGGGATGGACGATCACAAACACAAACATGACAATGACAATGACAATGACACAGATCTCTCTCAGAAACTGCAAAACTGAAATTGAATAAGGCAAAGATTAGTTACTCATTTCCAAAAAAAAATAAATAAAAATTATCTCATTACTATCATCCTTACTCGAAGTGGTGCTATCATCCTACTACCAACTCTCATTATTTTTTGTTATGTAGCATTCCCGCAACCTCTCGCATGTACGTCTTGCTGTCTCCAAAGATCCGGATGCCGGATGCCGGATGCAGGATGACAACTAACATCATCCATCAAAAAAATCATCAGATGTGTCAACGTCGCCCGACTCCAAGTAGTATAGTACTCTCTAGGTAGTTCTAATCGCCATTTTCTTGGAATTATTCTCTTAGAAACGTTGCAAGCATGAAGGTTAACGCATCCCTCCTCCTGGCGGCCATCCCTGTGGCTGCATTCGTTGAAGCCGAGGCCTTCGTCTCCCCTTCCCCATCATCATACGGAAAAGCCCGCAGCCATGCCAAACTTCCCGTCACAACTGCTGGGCGCCCCCTGGATGCGCGCGCTGCTCCGTGGTCGTCATCTGCCTTGGAAATGTCTGGGGGCGGTGGAGGCGGCGAAGCGGTTTCCAGTGAAGGAACTGCTACGATTCCTGATGAGGTTTTCAATTTGGTGAAGAGTATTGTTGGGGCGGGAGTTTTAAGTTTACCTGCTGGTGAGTATTCTTTGATTCTTCTGCGACTAAAGCAATGGCGATTTTTATGAGTGGATATTTTTGATATGCTGTCCTCTGAGGGGGAGGTTTCGTTGCTCGTGTGCTGATGATGCGTGATGTATGTGCGCTATTGCGAGTAATTGAAATGTTTTTCCCTTGGGAGGTGTGATGTGTGGAGAAATAAAAATTGGCAGTTGGTGGAATTGAAATATTTGTAATCCAACAACTTAGATCATGTCGAAATGTCATGATTTATATATATCTGACAAAAACAGTTTGTGCCTGGCTTTTCTTTAGCACATTGCATTATTTTTGTCCATTAATGCGCAAAAATTCTCACCTAAAAGTTGAACTTTCTGATCAATTAAATCAATTTGACGGAATACGTGTCAACTTTAAAAAATGCTAGGTATCGCGGCATTTGGAAATGCCCCAAGCGCCCTTATCCCAGCCACCATTCTTACCACTGCCATTGGTGCCATCTCCGCTTACACTTTCATGCTCATTGCCCGAGTATGCAAAATGACTGGTGCTACATCCTATGCTGATGCTTGGGACAAAACTCGCGGGACCAAGACTGCCTGGATCATCGCCTTCTCTTCAGCTTTGGATTGCTTTGCTGGTAACCTTTCTTATTCCATGATTCTTGCTGATTCGATTAAGGATTTGCTTGCCACATTCTCCATTGCTACTACTCGAACTCGATCATTGATTGGTGTGACCACCCTCATTCTCCTCCCACTCTGTATGGTGAAGAATCTTGCTACATTGGCGCCATTCTCCCTTTTGGGAATTATGGGTATGGCATACACGTCCTTTGCAATTGGTATCCGATACTTTGGAGGGGCATATTCCGCAGGTGGTCGCTTCTTTCCTGACATTGCCGCCTCCTTGCAGCCAAGCTTTGGAACCACTGGAGCTGCCGGTGTCTTGTCTGCTAACTCACTCATTTTGGTTTGCATGTTGAGTACTGCCTACATTGCTCACTTCAACGCTCCACGATTCTTCCGTGAACTCAAAGATAATACCATGTCTAGGTTTGGCAAGGTTACTGGTATTTCATTTGGTATTTCCACTGCTATTTATGCCGCTGTGTCGGCTATGGCATTTTTGACATTCGGGGCAAACTGTGATGGGCTCATTTTGAATAACTATTCTACCAAGGATATTCTTATCAGTGCTAGTCGATTTGCTGTGGTCATTTCACTCATCTTCTCGTGAGTTCAATTAGGAGTTTCTCTGCATTGGAATGTTTTCAACTGATCAATCCTAACATCCTGGTTGTGCTCCATTTCAATTATTTTTTCACCAAAAGATACCCCCTCCTATTTGTTGGAACGAGAGATGGTACCCTTGACCTCCTCAAAGTTCCCGAAGAGAAACGTACTGCGTCCCTTCTCAACCAGACTACATTCGCTCTCCTCGCCTCTGTCACAGCATTGGCTTGGAAGCTAACCGACTTGTCATTAGTTGCCTCACTCAGTGGAGCTGTTTTTGGAACTGCTCTCATTTTCTGCTTTCCATCACTTATGTTCCGTGCGGCTATCAAAAACCTTGGTGATAAGGCAACAGCTGGAGAGAAAAGGGAAGCATCTTTTGCAAAGATTGTGAATCTTGTCGGAATTGCTATTGGTATCATTGGAACTAAGATGGCACTTGGTTCAGGACCGTCAGTCCATTAAAAAGGATTTCTATTTTTGGGGTGCATAAGCAAAGGCTGTATCATCATTTTATAATTTGATTGACTTATCTCGGTTCCTTCAAATATGCTAAATTGACATGAAGCCAAAATTGCTTGCTCATGGGGTCCCTAATGAGGTGGTGCACATTGTACAACCTCTTGGTTTAACGAGAGTAAGAATCAAATTTCGTATTAAACAAATTGTGTTGTATTGTAGTAGTGTTAGTATCTGAAAAGTATTTTCGTTCAGAGAGTAGTCTTCATTCTTTTTTATTTAAAAAGGTACCTTTCAGATATGTAACCTAATTTTGAGCATGATATGGGAATAAAACATCATTTTACATATGATACATTATGTCAAAGATTTGTAAATAAAGTTTCGGTGATCTAGTTACTTATCATGTATCTACCAAGTACGGTAGGTAAATATGTATGTGTTTTGGACAGATGACCCATATCGGATACGTAATCTTGTACATCATATTTTTTTTTCACCTGATAGATGATAGCTACTATCTAGACTGCTACTCTAGATAATAGTACTATACCTGATAATTATTATTTATGATGTCTTGTATTATTATTTGCACACAGTCCAACAATTCAATACATGAGAATTGAGGCTCCAAAAATAATGGCAACATCACATCAACGCCGCAAGCCAAACATAGTCCTAATCATCACAGATCAGGAACGATCTCACAAACACTGGCCGCCTGGATGGGCAGAAACGAACTTGTCAACTCATTACGATTGTCTCATCGGATGTTGTCGTCGATGCCCGTCATCATGCAACGTATCGGAATGCGAATGTGATACAAGAAGAAGCAATACTATTAGCAATGGTAGACACTGTTCAAAACGTACAAACCGATCATCCGCAGTATTTACACATGCTTTCACTGCAACGACGGAGTGTAGTCCAAGTCGGGCTTCATTATTGACTTCTTCGTATCCTTCCGAGCACGGTGTGACGACGACTCCCGGAATTTTGGATCCAAAAACCGACCGTGGTGTGAATCATTCCAGAAAGAAAAGAAATGACAATAATAAACAATTCGACGCAACAACAACTACCAATGAGGATGATTGTTTCGTTTCCACTCGAGAGGATGATATTTCTATTCGTCCAAACATCTTGCGACTCCTCTCAACACAACAAGAATACGATGTGGCTTGGAAGGGCAAATGGCATTTGACTCCCCCCTTTCCCACATCACGACATGCCAATCCCAACCACCATCCAAATATATTGAATTGGTATGGCGCTACGTCTCCGTGGAATCCGCCCGATGCAGGGCATTCGCTTTCTGTCGCTTCGACGCTGGGTGGCGGATGGAAGTATAATCACGATGGGCGATTTTTACGAGGTGGGAAAGGTAGATTTCAAGTGCTGGCACAGCAGCAGGGACATGGCAATTTTGCCAAAGAAGTAGAAAATGGAATTAGCGATGAAAGAGATAGTTCCAGCGATGATGACAGTGATGAGAATGGAGTAAAAGACGAAGAGGATGAGGCCATTTTTGATTTTCTTGCTAAATATTCCCAATCCAACAACACGGGCGAGAAGGTTGGTGCAAATAATTGTGAACGTGACAACAAACCTCAGGTAGCTACAGCAACATCTACACCAATGCACTCGTTGCAACCACCACCATCATCAACAACACCCACCCAACCATTTTTCCTAATTGCATCTCTTGTCAACCCACACGACGTTTGGGCATCCGCGTGTTTTTCCAACCTTACGGATGAAGAATTTTTGAAGGAGACGGGATATCATCCCAAGGATTTTGAATCATTATCCATGGAATTACCACCCAATCACAAGGATGATTTATCGACAAAGCCTTCCATTCAGGGTATTTTAAGAAATCATGAAGTCTTTGGTGATTTGTCTGATGAAAGCTACGACACACAGAATGTGCAAACGCAGTGTCATAACGAGCAACAATTAACGCCCCATGACAACAACACTGGCAGCAACAAATTTTCGCATCTCGAACGGCAAAGCGATGCGTTACGCTATTTTCGATTTTATGCACATCTTCACAAAGTTGTCGATGCCGAAATTGCATCACTGCTAGACGCTTTGGAGTCGACAGGACAAATGGACAATACCATTATTATTCGAATGTCCGATCACGGAGAACTTGCGTTGAGTCACGGCATGAGAGAAAAGAGAATGCAATGTTATGAAGAGACCATTGGAATTCCTTTGGTAATTAATTACCCAACGGGTTGGTTTGATGGTGATTTAGAGGATGTGGGAAATGAGCACAACCATGATGCAACAAAGGATCCGAATATGGGAGTAACAATGGGCGCCTCTCCATGCATAGTGTCAAGCGATTTCAAAGATAGCAGTGCAACAAATGCAACTGATGCTGGTGTAAGACCTTCTTCTACCCGCATGATTCCTAACTTGGTGTCATCCATTGACATTCTTCCGACAATTGCTCATATGGCTGGAATAGATCATTCTCAGTATCATTATCGTGGTAAATCTCTTGTTCCTGCATCGATGAGCACAGATCCTGCCACAAACAAGGAAGAAGACATTTTATTTACCTTTGATGAACCGCTCGCTCCTCCCGACATCCCTGGATACATACGATGCGTACGCACTGTCAAGTATGCTGTTTATTTTTCTCTTGACGGAACTTTTATGGAATATGAAATGTACAATCTGGAGAGCGATCCATACGAGATGAATAATATGTGTGGACCAAGTATTGTTCCATTTGAACTATGGCACGAGTATCATGCACGATTGACTATGTTGATGTATAAGATGAATGCATTGCCACTGGGGTTTGATTGGATTGAAAAATCTAGGCACCAATTTATGGTTTTTAAAAGACGAAGCAATCTGCGCTTTGCAGTTGGCAAGGAGCGGCATGGCTCATCGACGTTGAAGAATCTTCTTCTCAAATTAACAACTGTACTAAAAGGTGTGTGATTATTTATTTCATCCCGCGCATGTCATCCGATGTTCAATTTCTGATGTGAGTCAGCCCACCCACTTTCTATGCTTGCTTCGACTGCACATGCACACCAGTGCACTAACCAATTTAAACATTATTCACAATTCACTCCCACATCCAAATTCCGCACAACAGTAAGAAAGAAGCATAATCGACAGCACTGTATCCAGAAGAAGGTCTTGGTTGACTGGCGGAATCACTGTTTGATGGTATTTCTGTTTGCTTCGAAGCACTCGCCACTTCAAAAACCAAGTCATCAACATCCAAGTAAGACGCATCATCACTGTTGCCATCTCTAGCACAAGATCTAGCGTTGTACTGTGAATATTCATAATAAACACGAATAGCCTGGGTTGTGGTCTGATTGTCGTCATTGTCGAGATAAAACCTGACCCTAAAAATGTGATCTGCGCTGCCTGGCTCCACTGCTTCTGACCAAATGTAGTGCCACGCGATGTCATCCGTCTCTACTGGTACATTTGAGGCATAATAAACATGAGCCACACTCCATTTGTTTGCAATTGATCTTAATGTTGTGTCTTGCGCACTATACACGGTCACTTCAACTTCCACCTCATTCCCAGCAGTAATGGTTCTTCTATCGAGGGAACGCACCACGATTCTGTCGATAGATTCGTCTTGGTGAAAGACAGAGCGCGCCACGGTGATGCCCTCTTCTCCTTTGCAAATGTCAATGGTATTGGGTGCATTCGGTTCTGGGCCACCCATTGCACTAGAACCAACTCCTAAAAGCAATACATCCGAGTCACATAGAGATCCTGCATTTTTGCACCTTGGTGCTCCCATCTCAGCATCATATTCGGCAATGTGGCGACGTGAAAGAGACGGAATTACAGGATTTCTGGTGGGCAGTAAAGTTGGAGCTTGACTTGGAAGTGTACTTGGTGCTTGACTTGGTGCTTCAGTCTGAGAATGTAGTTGCAAACGCAATATAAGGGGAAAGCGAAAGAGATAGAACAGGTGGTTGAAGATTATGTGCTCTTGTAACGGTTATTTGAAATTGAAGTCAACAATAATCATTGATACTGCAGAAATGTACCTTCTCAACCGCTGCAAAAACCAAGTCATCAACATCAGAATACAATCCGTTTCCCATGCAATTTCCAATCGTATATTCCTCATATCCGAAGTGAACACGAACCACTTGAATATCACCTTCGGCGATTGTATACTCGCAAGACAAAACTAATTCACCTGATCCTGGGAGGACCATTTTTGAATCAATGTACTTCCAGGATGGGTCTAAGTTTGATCCATGGAAAAAATGTGCAACATCTTTTTGATACGGGTCTTCTCTTCCCGATGGATCATTTGCTGCGAAGACTGTAGCTTCGATCTTAGCCCTGCTCCCCACAGTCATGACACCCCCATCTACGGATGACACCCTTATTCTATTAATTGACTCATCTTGTTCATATACGGAATCCGAAATATCAAGGCAGTCGTCAATAGTATTTGGTGAGTTGGGCTCTGGGCCACCTTTTATGTCGACCCCGACCCCTGCAATCAAAACATCACCAGTGTCGCATGATGTGCTTGCTTTGTAGCATCTTGGCGCTCCGAACTGCGAATCATACACGGCTGCAAAAGAATCTAGGTTCACAGTATTAACCGAAGGCATTAAAGTCGGGGAAGATGTAGGTGGGCCCACCCTAAATATTAAATCATCAACATCTGCATAACCCCCATTTGCCGTGCATACCCCTATTGTGTATTCTGCATAACCGTAATTGACACGGACTATCTGCAAATCACCCGGGCCAATTGTGTACTCGCATGATAATACTACTTCTCCGGATCCTGGTTGTACCATTATTGTTTTTATGTGCTTCCAATAGTAATTTCCATTTGAGACATGAAAAAAATGGGCAACATCCATAAGATCTGGGTTATCTCTTCCTGTCGTATTACTTGCTGTGAAGACTGTAGCCTCGATTTTGGCCCTACTTCCCACAGTCATATTTTCTCCATCCAACGATGACACTTTTATTCTATTGATCGACTCATCAAGTGAATACACCCCATCCGAAACATCAAGGCAATCATCAACGACATTTGGCGCATTGGGCTCTGTTCCACCAAACTTCCATTCTCCAACTCCATCAAGCAATCCTTCAAAGCCAGTGTCGCAAGATGCGCTTACGTTGAAGCATCTTGGCGCTCTGGCATTCGGGTCGTAGACAGCCATAGCATTCAATGGCGATATCAACTGCCTTTCTTGGTAGCTTCCTTGCTGACTGTTACCACGAAACTTTTCAATCAGCATTTCGTCTGTCATCTGTGCTATCAAATGCGCTCTAACAACATGATGGCCCACCCGTGTTTGTAAATAGCAAACAGAAATGAGCAACGAAGCTAGCAAATGGAACTTTGCGGTTGCACCACAGTCTCTTGTTCGACGTAACATGTCACAAACGCTGTTTAATGGTCAAATCTTGTAATAATTATTAGAGTATTTATTTATGGCTGTAGACTATTGCTCATGATGATTAGGTTAAAAGAAACACGAGTGACTAAAACATAGCTGAACAATCAGTAGGAGCGGGCGAACTTCATCTGTTGAAGCGAGAACCAAGTTTTTAGTCTTGTTTGTTGACAAGCAAGAGCGCAAATTCGGTAACCTCGTTTTCGCTTTATTTTTACGATGATGAGAAGAGGTTTTCTCGAAAACAAAATGTTTACTTCGCGAGTTTCTTTGCATTGTCTCTACCCTTCATCATAGTCATTCCCCACAATCCAACACCTACGACAGCTGCTGCTGCAGCGGCATACCGCATGGTCGTCCGGTGTTTTCCCCATATATTCCAAGAAAAATGTTCCTTATTATAGTAACTGGTTGTTGGATCATACGGAATCAGACTATTCCGTTTAGACAATAAGTCAACCATAGAAGATGCACGGAAACTTGATGCTGAGATGTCAATCGACCGCGGCTTTGTTGGCGTTTCCATAGGAAATGTTTTGCCATAAACATACGACACAATTCTCGACCGAGACTCTTTCTTAACAACTAATGTATCCCACACATCGATAATTTCATCCCGGTTAAGCCCACGTACTGTGCTTGCTAAAACTTCTGCGTTGTCCCAAGGAAGAGCATCAACTCCATGCCCACTATCGCATACTGTCTCAGGCGCAAAGCGTCGAATTTTAGCGAAGTGTGTGCCTGCCTCATCACCAAGCTTGCGTATTGGCTTGGTCAGCTGATCTGCTAAGGAGTCTGCATAGCTTTGGATTTCCGAAGGGGGCATCTCCTCCATGCGGCTTCGGAAAGTTAATAGGAAGTCATCAATTCTGCAATCAAAAGCGGAAAAACAGAGTGAGAAACTCGAATAAAAACCAAACTGAAAACCGAATGGCAACGAATTAAGAAGAAACGAAACGCGACAAAAACGAACCTCTTCGCGACTTCTGTAGGTTTCTCCTTACGGCTCAATACGTATAGCACAATGGAGTCAATCGGGGTCGTGAGAGACAAAGCACAACTAGTATTTTGGGAGTTTTCCAATTCCGCGTGGGATGAAAAGTTAATATCATAATATGAAGACACAATGTAACCTAGTTGCTGTTTTGTTCGGAGTTCGTTGAATAAAGGTTCCCGCAACATGGTGGAAATCAAACGAATAGCTGCACTCTGACGCAAGCTTTCTTCTGATGATAAAGACTTGCCTTTGAAGCCGGCCTTTTGCGATTGATATGTGACAACTACAGCACCATTCTCTTCCTTGGGATTTTTACTCGAGAAATGAAGCTCAATATCTTCTCCGCTGGGCAGTCGTCTTTCAAATGGCCCTGTGTAGCAGTTAAAACATGCAGCCGTTTTAGCGAAGGAGGATTTTAGTCTTGTTACAATGGCTTAGCCACACTAAAAAGAACCCAAACAATGTTATAACTCACCTGGCACCCAGCTGCTTCTTTCAGAACGCTTCTGTTGACTGATTGTGCGAGTTCCTTGAATTATTTCTTTTGCTTGATCAAAAAAATCTTTTGCCTCCTTCTCTGATACGTTGCCTGAGTACAGACATTCCAACGCCAAGTTATTATCACGCCAAATACTACGGTGCTGTTCAACCACATCTTCCAGAGTCATACCCTCTGCGATCTCCAAATTTTTGTCTGCTCCACCACTTCTATAAGACAAGAGCAAGTCTCTGTAGTAAAATGCAAGAGAATCTGCCCGTTTGGACTCAAAAAAACTCTGAAGGCCTCTCACTACTCTGTCTTTGGTAGTTGAGAAATGTGTTTCTTGAAGAAAAGTTTTATCGCCTCCATCGATATTGCAGAAATCTGTCAATACCTTCAAAGCTAAATCTGCCAGCCTGTCGGAGTAACCACTGCACGTCAGAGTGTAACCAGAAGAGGACTTCGAAAGAGACCAGCCCAATCCAGCGAGATCAGCGTCATACGTTTCCTGCGCAAGACTATTCGCAAAAATACCGGTCAGGAAATTTGAGCGCATTGCCGTTTCAGGATCATATTCCCAATTTAAGTCGTTTGATAATTTGTTCTCGGATGTGGCAGTTCGGATAAGGAGTCTCAGCGTTGCTTTGGGAAGGGCGTACTATAGTGGAACAAAAACAACGAGAGTGGATACACAGAGTGAATCAACATAAGTAGAATAAAGAAAATTATTTCATGTTGGAACAACAGCAACTTACTCGATCATCGAGCCGCCACCAAAGTCGACCTGGTATTGGAATTATTATTTGATCATAGATACGACGAGTGCATTAGAAAAAAAAGAAAACAAGATCGAGCAACAAACTAATTAAAACAAATCAAACTCACCAACATCCGGATCGTTTACTAAAAGCTTCGGAGGATCAATAGACTTTTCTATTCTTGGCCCATTCTTCGCTTCTTCTGGCAAATCTAGACAAAGTTCCAGTGATCGTGGAATGTATCGATTCGGTTCAGGTAAATGAAGCGCTTCGAGGGACACAATCTGCGTATCAGAATTATTTCCTTCCCAGCTTCGAACATCGTCATCGCCCACAGGTGATACGAAATAATCAATACCATACCATTTCTCTGTTTGTTTCCCAAACGAAAAGCCATTCGTACTGTTTATTCCGTCAATATCCTCCCCTTCATACAAAGCCTCTGCTTTTTTCCACGCATTTTGACTGCACCTCTCAATGAAACAATTTTCCGGTATCATCATGCGACAAAAGTCCAAAAGCTGTTTTAATGGCAAGGTATCACCATTTTCATTCAATAGAGATCCCGCCGAAAGGCACGTGGTAGTCCCATACTTGGAAGCGCTTTGTGCCAGTGCAGGAGCAAAACTATAGACTTGACCAGGAGAGGTTTGATCAAAGCCCATACGATCAAGGATGGCGACTTCATCCCATATACGACGAAGAGGATCCCACTGGCATTCACTAGCGTCGTTATCATTGATCCTATCCTTCGCCTCTCCTCCGTCAGACTCCAACGCCTCCTCCGCAACACGACAAAGCAACCTTCCATACCCAAATAACACTCTAACCACTTCTTCCCATTTCTCCTCTCCCTCCTCAGTCAAACTAACTGATATCTGAAACAAATTCTGATCCGGTCCCGAGACGCGATTTCCCGCGCTGAGCGAAGATATCAACCCGGCATCTTGCAGTAAGGCAAAAGGACTCCCTGGTCCTTCGTGCCCGAACAAGTGAGACAGGATGCGTGTTGGAGATTGATCAGGTACGTGCCATGTGGGTGGTAGGGGGAAATAGAGTACAAGAGTGCGCGTGGATTTTACTGTTTTGAGGAGAAAGTGTGTGGAAAACGTCAGCAGGTAGTAGATAGTAAGCAAGTGAGCTTTTAGGTTTGGGAATAGTGAATAGTAAAGATCAATGCAGACTGTACTAAACAACTTACAAGGCAACACTGTAACCACGACTGGCCACTTTCCACCCTGCAACTCCGGTCGAAACGCTGTACGGTACTCCAATGTTTTCGCAGCCTCGACAGATACCGGGGGAGCATCTGCGGCTGCCTCGTTAACCATTTTGGCAGCTTCCATTTGCATTTTCTTCCATTTTTCTTTCTCCACCTCATCCTCATCTTCGTTGCTGTTTGCTGTGTCATTTTCGCCTTCGCTGCTGTCACCACTTGACCAACGATCGGGAATCTTTCCAAATCTTGGAACTACCCATGATTCCAATTCGTCGAGAGATTGCGGACCAACCACTACCACTGTCATGTTATTGGGGCGATAGTGCCGTTTATGAAATGCAAGCAAAGCAGCTCTTACAAAATTTGCCTTATCGTGATCATCGTACTTCCCTTCACCAATGCTGCGTAGAATGCCATCCAACTCCGTGATGGGAATAGTATCATCCTCGCTGGAAGATGATTTTGCCTGACTGTTGTCTCCTTGACTAATGGTTGACGCATCTCTTTCCATTACAACTTTTCCATCGCTCTTGCCAGAATTACCATCACCACCAGAATCACTGGATGATGCAGCAGCAGCAGCAGCTGGCAAAGTCATTTTATTTCCCGTAGAAAACTTTGAAAAATGATGACTCGCATCTCCCAAATCCTTCAAAATCTGCCATCTCCTGCGTCCATCATTGACCAAGTTTTTGCTATTCTCGCTATCCACCGCATGAACTTCCCTCTCCGTCCCACTCATGCTGAACAACGGCCCAATAAAGAAATGACTAAAAATATCCAATGCCTTCTCCGAAAATTCCGCCAGAACGTCAAATTGATAAGTCGTATGCGATGCACTCGTGGAAGCATTGCTTTTCCCTCCATGCTGCGACAGGTATTGTTTGTATTCGTTTTCTTGGGGGTACGTTTTCGAACCGAGGAAGCACATGTGCTCGCAGAAGTGAGCGAGGCCGGGGAGGGCGCGGGGATCGGAAGATGCGCCGGAAGCGACGGAGACGGAGGCTGCAAAGTGTTTGGAATTTTGATCGTGGACGAGGATGACTGTGAGGCCGTCGTCGGGGCGGGTGTTGTTGTTGTTGTTGCCATCGTCATTCGAGTTACGGGGAAGAAGGAGGAGCGGACGGTAGGTGCGATAATCTGATTTACCCTTTACAATGGGCGGAAGGTAGATGGGTTTTGGAAGCGTTGGATCGCTCATGGTTGGCGGGGTTGGAACTCGAGGAGAAAATAATAATAATAATAATAAATGATTCAAATAATAATGGGGAATGCAGGGACGCGAGGTCGAGCGTCATGAGTCATGAGTAGTCATGAGTCATGGCTCAAAAATTATTACATACATATCTCAGACATAAATTTGTTTTGTCAGCAAAAAAAATCAAATGGTATTGTGCATTAGACGCGAAGAGGCAAATAATAAACATTGTTTCATAATGATTTAGTGTGAAGATAACAACATTATTTATGTGCGATTTTTGTTATTCAGCAAAGCCTATGAACCTCGATCGAGTAAAGAACTAGTACTTCTTTATCTTGACTGGAACAAACTCATAACTTCAGCCATAATTACAGCAAGTTTCTCTTGTCCCACTGGCACATCATGTTTGACAGTGTGTTCTATTTTTTCATCCACGTCATTATCCACCACGGGCCAGCATGATGGATACCACTCTCCATTGACACTATTCAGTTCTTTCCCTGAATTTTCCCCATTGGATGCCAGTACACTCATCTCGGTCGTGAATCCATCTGGCAAAGACGAGCCCCCGGTAACATATCGCAATGAATATCGTTGGAGTAAGGATCCACCGACACCGTCTTCGGTGTCTTGAATGGCTTGCAACGCCGATTTTCCTTCTTCCGTTACGTCAGTTGATTTATGCAAAAGCCATCGATTCATGAAAATGACATCGCCTCGCTTAAAATTGAATTGAACTTTCGATTTTTCAAGATGCTCATGCACATCTGGTGCTATCCTCTCGAGACCGCATGTATCAACTTTGCCACTTTTAATAATGTCGAACAAGGCGTCTTTTGATATACCATTTCCAATGGAATCATCAAAGCCTAACGCAGCAAAGGCTTTTTCCCTCCAGGAAAAATCGTCTTCTCTACGGGGCATTGGTGATACTGCCATGCTGCCGCCATATTCAATGGGCATATCATCTAGTGCAATCCATGCATTGATTCCAGCTTGGTCTACCTTTGATGGATGAGGCAATTGATATGATGTTGGCCAGAACATTTGATCGTCCACGTGCCATCCACAAGAACTTGTTGATTCATGTCCCTTTGCAAGAAATACATCACTGAATGGTGAAAAGAATTGGAATGCTATGTTAGATCAATCGACATGAGTGTTTGTTCAAAAATAACAATAAGCACAAAAGAGTTACTCACCGCAACAGTCTCAAGTTTTGAGTCTTCTCGTCCAACTGCATCAATTCTGCAGCCGCAGTTGGCAGCTTGGAATGAAGAGCAACTTGACGAAAGCGATTTTCCTCACACTCTCCGGAAGCTCCCTTGTCATCCAAAATAAGACCATGGTCGTGAACTTGGAAGTTGCCCTTCGATGGTCCCTTCCCTCCCGATTTTTCAATATGCTTCGAGACGAGATGGTTACCAGCGTCTACCAGGCCATGCATCTCGTTAGAGTCAAGCAGACCTGATACGACAATGTACCCGTCCCTGATGTAAGCTTCGAGTTGATCGCTAGTGAAAAGTTTCTGAGTTTCGTCAGGCTTGGCGATGTCTTGACCATGGGACGCCCCGCGGAACAATCCATGGGCTGCATCAATTACCTGGCTCATGGGGTTGTGATGCCTGTCGCTTCTGGATGCTCGTGCTTGGGAGACATGGGGCAATTGGACGAGACGATCATTTTCACTGTACACAACTAGGCACGCTAGAGCGGCGACTATTAATGTAAAAGAAGACGATACGCCGAGACTCTTGTTTGATTTTCGTGATGATGTTCCATCTCGACGAGAACTTTGCGTGATTGACATGTTACGATTGATGCGTTTTGGTGGACAATTTTTGGTATTGTTGCAGACACACATCATAAATAATGATAATACTTCTATTATTTGGATATGATTTCGAACAGATTTTTCAACGAGTAATCAGATGATTGACCTATTGCGAATAATGAGTCTAATCACTCCAGGAATGCTATTGAGTCCAGATATTGTTTTGCTCTCTAGAGAGAGAAAATAAGAAGTAGTAGTGCCAAATATTATTATTATGGAGAGAAACATCTATCATGCACTCGATTTTCTATCTGGTACAATAGTATCGTACGTACGATATGGTGTACCATGTTAGGCAGGTGGTATTGTAGTAGTTAAAAAAAACAGGAGAATATTATTTTGATGTGGAAAAGTGGTGATGTGTTGTGTTGTGCCCTGACATTTCCATCGTCCAGATGTTGACACCCGCAGATGACGCAAAGTGATACTGCGTCATTAACAACCGATATCATACATAATTCTACATACATGCGTGATTTAGTAATAAAACTACTCTGGTGCGTTTAATGAATATTCTTCACACCTGGTGTTTGAAGATGGTTGCAGTTTACAATGTGCCTAAAACAACGAAAGAAAACGGTTTTGGATTATTTCCAGTCGCATTGATTGAACAGCTGCGATATGGTATGAGTGCAACGTGGCGCAATTTTTTCTTGGGATTTTTTTCTTTTTGTCGCATCAGGATCAAATCGCTTGAGATGACGTACGACGGAAGTAAATCCGGCGTCATTGTGTATGACACGGCGAAACAATTAGTGATGGCATTATGGTATCTTATGCATGCAGTCTCATGCATTGGCGTAATTCGTGTTCTACAACAACGATTAATACAATGCTCTCTCTCTAGAGGTACAAGGGGGCACAGAATGGTGAAATGATAGTGGAGTATTGTACAATGCCGTTTTGATTTTGATTTTGATTTTCCACCTCTTCCTCTTACTCTTCACAACCATCCCAAAAAAAACCTTTCAACAGCTGAAATAAATGCTTGAGAGTCAATAATTAGGCAAATGTAGGTTCTTTCTGCTGTAAGTGCTCCTTGAAGCATAGAAATTATTCTATGTATTGCCAAAGACAACAAAATCAAGACTTATCCTCAAATAAGATAACCGTGCAATAATTAAGCCAAGAAATCATAGATCACGGGCAGACATAATATAGTAAGAGTAAGTGTAAGACAATGCATGCAAAAAGCAAAAACA
>JALLAR010000045.1:0-29477 GCA_036939335.1 Conticribra guillardii
TATACCGTAGTACGTACCTAACCTAAGTACTCACTTCTAGATACATCTATACTATTATGCTTAGTGTAGTTAGTCTAGATTCCCTGATTGTTGAACCGTTTGAACTTCCCACTACTACAATACGATACCTTTCGAAATCTTTTAACTTGTCCATGGTGCATTTTATTACAAAAGACATTTTGCCTACTGATTCTAAGTAGGAATCGTCCAATATAAATGATAAAATTATCATTTCTCAATTCTACGTATGTAGTACCATGGATACTACTTTTCTCGCGCTTTCTCGCAAAGAATGCGATCGATAGGAGTACGATAGTACCTAGATACTACACCAGATAGTAGATGCATTAGAACCTATGAGAACCATGAAATTTCCCACTATCTAGATACGATACAGCATCATCACACACAACATTACAATCTATTACAATCATAAACTTCAGTATCACAAAGTTACTATCACCATGAGCACCGACGACAACGAAAGCATCCTGACCAATGACGACGACAATGACGACGATGACGATCCTCCTCCCTTCCATCTCGACCCCCAAGCCGTCCTCGCCCTCGCCACCACCATCCCAAACTGCCGTCACATAACTCCGCCGCCTCCACCTCCATCGCTCGCTTGCCACACCACCTCCGCTCACCATTCTAATGATAATTATCTGTCCCAATCCCTCTCATCTCACGACAATAATAACAATAACAATAGCAACAGTTCGTCCTTTTCCAATTTGCGTCGTCGATTCCAACAGCAATATCTCGAAATCAACACGTCCAACGGTTCGTCGTCCTTTTCTCCCAAAGAAACGGCAACAACTGGCATCAATCAAGAGTCGTCGTCGTCGTCGTCCTCGTCCTCTCGTCCTTCTCCCGCAGCCAATGCCATCCTATCATTTTTGGTATCGGATCCCTATTCCAAAATGAATTTATTGCGGGACCACCACCACCACGCGAATGGAAAACGGAGCGAATTGGAAGGAGCGGGCATTGCGAGAATCGACGTGTATTGTCGAACGGGGACGGTGTGCACTTGCAGGGTGGTGCCGACTCCCGGCGGCGGCGGTGCGAGAACTGCCACCGCCGCCGCCGCTTCTGCTGCTTTGTATTCGAGAGCCGGGAGGAGGAGTGCCGGCAATGATGCAACCGTTGCCGCTTCCAGAAATACTAATTATGCAACAACAACAACGGCAGCAACAATGGCAACAACGGCAGCATCATCATCAACAACAACAGCATCCTCCGCCAATAATGCAACATCCTCTTCTTCCATCTCGCCGACCTCCATGCTATCCTCTCTCTTGAACACACCCCGCGTCGGAAACATTAGCGGGAATTTTACCGATTGGACTGCCAATTATTTAGCCGGTAGCAATACTAGCAATAGCAACACCAGCAATACCAGCAATAACAGTAGTCATGCTGCTGCTGCTACCACCACTGCACATACACATACAAATACAAATACAAATGCAAATACAAATACAAATAATGCGAGCAATAACAACAATGCCAGTGATTATTCGACCACTGGTTTTACTATTGGAGCAACAATCACCAATCATGATGCGAATAATAATAATAATGCAACAAGAACAACCAACATCAACAACAACAATAACAACAACTACTCATCATCATCCTCCTCCATGATTGCTGCAAATACTACCCAAGTACGACGCAGCATTCGTCGCAAATGCTCTTTGGAGGTTGTACGTCGCATTTTGATGAATCCACCCAAATTGGTTGAGATTCAGGAATCCATTCTTGTCGAAAATGATGATGTTGATGATGTTGATGTTTCTATTACTATGAATGGGAGCTTTGCTACTACCACCACCAAAGATGACGATGCCGATGATAATGATGATACCAGTAATGGCAATGACAATGATAATGGCGATGACGATATTGATAACGATAACGACAGCATCACTTCCAAATCATCCTCATACTACTACTGCGCTTCTTCCGGATCCATATCCTCCACCGTGTCCAAAACGTTGCGCCAACGACGACGCAGGAGACGAAAGAAAGAGTTGCGAAAGAAACGGTGGCATAAGGAAATGTTGAAACAGAAGCAGCAAGAGCAGATCATGGACGAAAAATTACGGCGGATGGAAGAACAGTTGGGGAAGGATCCACTGTTGGTGCAGGAGGAGGAACAGCAGCAACAGCAAAAGCAACGGCAACGGCAACGGCAACGGCAACGGCAACGGCAACGGCAACAGCCGCAGCAACAGCCACAACCTAAAAAACAGCCAAAAACTCTATTGTCGCCCCAACAACTCGATTTTTTACAAAAGGAGCAAAAGAAATACGAATTGCGACAATGGCAGGAGGATTTGGTGCGGAGGCATGTTGCCAAGGCGATTTTGTCGGGGGAGGATGAGGAGTATTATTTGATGAATCATGCCATGGAGAGTATGAGTTTGGATGGTAGTACCGCGTCTTGTTCGAGTGTCGATGCCGGTGGTACCACTGTTGGTCATGTTGCTGCTGCTGCTGCCAGTGGTGCTGGCGATGGAAGCAAAGGAGGAGGTGGCAACAGTAATGTGGATAGCGTCAAGGATACTGCTACTGCAGCATTGGATGAAGATTCCAACGTCTCCAAAGTGGGAGCATCGGAGACTACCGACGAGGAAGGTTCTGTCATTTTAAAGAATGATTCATTCATCTCTTCAACTACAGCAGACACGAATGACACATCGGATACGCAATACACCTATCGAGCACAAAAGACGATTCAACAAAAGATTGAGTTGGCGGATATGGGTTTGGCTATTTTGATGGGAGAAGCGGAGGCATTGGAAAAGATGCTGCATGCTTTGGAAGAGAAAGAGGGCGATAGTGATGACGGCGATGACAATGATGATGGGTCACTGAGTAAGCAATCCACTATAAGTAGAGGTCGCCGAGGAAGGAAGAACAAGGTTAAGAATAATCATGCAGGTGTCCATGGTAGAGGAGAAAGTAGCAGTTATTCCAGGGCCACCAATGATGATGATCGATCCTTCTCGACACTGGATCGAAGTGATGACGAATCTAGCTCTCGTGATTCGGAAGCTGAAGAAATCGCACTACTATTGCAAGGATGCGAAATTGAATACTCCTTTCCTTACGAATTACACGAGGAATTGGAGGATGCACTCTTGGCTCGACAGCTCTCCGGCGAAGAGGAAGATGCATCCTACTTGTCTGACGAGTTTGTGAGTGGAGATGAATCCAAGGCCTCCACCAAAGCATCACGGCGACGGGGACGCAGTCCAAACTCGACGCAGGATTGCACAAACAAGTCCAAGCGTCAGAGTAAGAATGGCAATCATTTGAGAAAAAATCGTCATCGCGAACTGCCTTCCATTGTTGCCATACCCACCAATGGAGAAGGGTGTATTGTTCTCCGTAACAATGGCTCGTTTAGTGTCATTGGCACAATACCCAATCAACTTCACAAAATTCTATTTTGTCCCAAGGGGCCCCTTCCAGAATATATTGCATTGGGCACAAAGAAGAGGTATTTTGTTAGGTTCGAAGATGGAACATTTGCCTTCAATGGCCCAGCCTCTCTTGAAAAATTTCTCAATCAAAGTAAACACGAAGGAGACAATGCTAAGAACAAAAAGAAGAAGAAGAAGAAGAATAATAATCGAAAAAACAACACCATTGTCAGCATATCCTTTGGGAAGGCATTCAATGATTACTTTCTAGTTCGTGCCAATGGTTCTTGGGAAGCAAATGGTGTTTTACCCGCTGGGCTTGAAAAACTGTTGAACGATCGTCGTGACCGTGGAGATTTGCAATGGGTGACACTGGGTGCAAACGAGGAATGGTGTGTCCATGCGAGGAATGGAAGAGTTTGGTGGGGCGGTGTGAGCGATGAGATTGATGGTTTATTGACGGGTGTTTTGATTGACGAGAATGGAGCTCTAAAGTTTGTTGATTTTGGTGTTGACGATTCCTATTTTTTGATTCACCATTAGTATTTAGCTTAGATTTGTATTAACTTGCCCTGATTAAGAAGGTAAAAATCCTGCGCAAGAGTGTCGTGATTGATGATATCTAATGCAATTTCTGCCCGCAGTATTTTTGTTTTCGCAAAAGTTAAGACAGGAATGGAATCACGAGATCAATTCAGCATGTATCTTTTGGAACAAAATATTGATTCAAATGCTTCGCATCAATTTTGTACCTAACAGCGCATTTAATACTGATGCCACTTCGGTGGTATGAGTTATCATTCCAAACGACGCAATGGTTGAGAGCTATGGACATTTTTGTATGAAGAGGAAGTTGCAACTCCATACGCAATATTATAGTGGTAGATGATACAACTACACACTCAGTTAAGGCACATAGTAGAGTCCTAGAGAAGATCATACTACACCCATCATCATAAATAGTGCAATCATTGAAACATATACACCATACATCATTCATCATTGTGAAATCAAACTCAGTGGCACACATGTAGCAATAAGTGCAAATGGTGGTGTTGAGGTTGGAGCTGATTCCAAAAATGATGAATATTCTAAAACATTATTATATCACTACATATGTTAAAATGCAATTTCGAAGACACTGCTCGATGATACTGCTTCCATCAAAAATGACCATTTCTTGTTGGCAAAATACTGACGAGTTGAGTCTTCACAAGATGAGAACCTGGTAGAAGGATTCTTTCATATTCAATTGAAACCCTCATTAACGAGGATTGTTCCTTTTCAGAAAGACATTCTTTTGTGAGATCATCTTTTTCAACTTAAATGCCATCAGCTCTCTTAATTGATCGCCAAGTTTGGGCTCATGGTAGCAAAGCTAGCCAAGTCACTCACTTTACCAAGCCTCCAATACAGCACAACTGTCAGTCAACAAACTCAGTGATTTTCTTTGTGTTTGCTTTCAAAGTACTAGGCCCATACTGCTTTTCTAGCCTATCTTTTTTCCCATCTCGCATGCATTTTTGTCACACAATGAATCACTGAATGATGTGGCCATCATGGAAATTGACAATCTTGATTCTTGGTGTTCTTTTTGTACACAGTCATCTTGTAGCACTACCAGCTGTGATATGTATAGCCCGGCAAATCAGTGAGGTCCACAAGGCTGTCTGAAGTATTGGAGATAGCAAATTACTTTTCTCAAGAAATCTAGTAGTGTTGTGTTTTCTCTTGCATCGAATCTAAATGAATGCCATTGATATTGTGCACTAATCACCCCATCAAAAATCCAACAATGATTTATTATTTTTGGGATCCTATCCATCAAGAATATTCAGCAGCCCCAACTTGGACGAAGGGTTTACTCAACCACTCATTTGAAATCACACGTCACTATTGGCTCCAATACCAATAGCTCTTCACAAGAATTCAGTCCTCATGGTGTGCTGTACATAATCAGGGCCAGCAGGGCAAGAACCAGCATCTTTATTGCATGTAATAACTTGACCACGCTGTCAAGAACTGATAGTATGGGATCTCAGTACTATGGGTGACACATGAGAATGTTGCTAGTAGATGTTCATACTGTAACTGTATTATTGGATGCATTATCTCACACATCAACCAGAATTTTTTTGTTAAACACTATCTAAACTTTTCAAAACACAGCCACCATGTTATCAGGCTCAAAGTATCTTCTCAAATATTACAAGAAGATATGAAGAACAAAAGTAAAGCTGTCATTTCATAAAATTGATTCACTTAGAAACCTAATTTTCAACCCAAATGGTAGTACCATGGTGACAGTATGGCAACACATCTTAATCTTAAACAGGATTATCTGTCATGTATGCCAAACCAAACACAGACACCATACACCATGTAGTAAGGCTAAAATATCTTCTCTAATGGTATAAATGATAAGTGGAACAAAAGTAAAGATGCCACTCCATCAATGATTTGCTTAGAAACCTAATGTTTCAACTGGTTGAAATCTTACCATGGACACTGCTTGGCAAAACTTATTGTAAAGAGGAGGATTCCTGTCTTTGTCTTGTATGTCAATACAAAACAGCTCAAAGTATCTTCTCTAATGATAAAAATAATATATGGGAACAAAAGTAAAGATGCCATTACATAATATTACATCATTGTCATTGATTCACTTATAGCTAATGTTTCAACTGAAATGTTACCACGGTGACAACATGTCAACACATATTTCAAACAGTATTTCTGTCTTGTATACCAAACCAAACACAGCCAGCACCATACAACAAGGCTCAAATATCTTCTCTACTATTTGAGGAAATGTGGGAACAAAAGTAAAGATACCATGCCATCATTGATTCATTTTAAAACCTAATTTTTCAACTGAAATCTTACAATGACCATGGTGACAGCATGGCAACAAATATCTCAAACAGTATTTCTGTCATGTATGTCAAACCAAACACAGCAACCATGTAGCAATATAGCAAGGCTCAAAGTATCTTTTCTCATGGTATAAATACTAGATGTGTAAAGAAAAGTAAAGATATCATTATATCATTGATTCACTTAGAAACCTATTTTTTTACTCAAATCTTACCATGGTGACAGTGACAACATGGCAACATGTATCCCAAACAGGAGTCAAACCAAACACATCAACCATGTAGCAAGGCTCAAAGTATCTTCTCTAGTAATGCTAATGATGAGAAGATCAAACAAATGCTTGCTTAGAATCCTAGTTTTTCAACTGAAATCTAAACATGGTGGGTTTCAGTAATGTTATATATGGCCGTCATTTTTAGTTTTACACTACAAATTTTGAAATAATTTTGGTTTAGAAGATCAAAATTGGATGATCATTGTTATATAATGTTAATATAAGATCACTTAATTCTGTCAAAATTTATTTGTTTGCATAAGTTCTGATGAAAACTCTGGGGTTTGAACTTGTGACATAAAAAGTAGAACTATGTGTGGACCTCTACAGACCTCTACCCCTGATGTTCAATGTGCATTGGTTTTTGCAATACTTATAAATGCATAAAGAATCTAATTCAGTCCAGATTTGTGATTCCTGATTTGCGACTTGTGGAAAAGATCAGTAATTAGAAATAATTTTTTTTCAGAGCCTTTGGGCGTGTCAATTCAGGTATTGAATGTTTTATTGTTGTCCAGTGAAAAACCACATACCTTGTGAAGGAATGAAGAATGAATCATGCGTAGACATTTGTCAGAGTATTTGTTTTAGCAGATGCACACATATCTCTTGGTATGGGTCTCTTCCCCTTGTTTGTTCCTAATGTGACTTCAGAGCATTGTACAAATGTATATTTCTGGTGGTATTTATTACCTTCCATAGTGATCCATGCAACACTGCCAATCATCTTCAGCCCATGTACATGTACAACGTTTTTCACAAATTCTCTTGCTTCCTTGTCTTTGTCTTTTCCTATAAAAGCAGTTCAATATGGATTAGGGGCCAAATGAATATAACGAAGTTGAATGTACAAATCTAAATTAAATACTCACTTACTTTGCACTTCTTGTTCAAGACTGCTTTTCTTAGAACTACAGTTCTTATTCCGAAGTGACCAAATCAGAAACAGAAATCAGATAGTATGGTAAAAGCTGTATACCTTAGCCTTTTTTTCATCAAGCATTCACAACAGAGACTCTGCATTTGTCTCACCTGGCATTTTCTTGTCATTCTTGAGGAGAATTTTGGAGAGCGATTTTGGTACATTTTGCTTCAAAATTTTAATACCAGCAGTTTGAAGTTCAATAAAATTGATGATGGACAATGTGCTACCATGTTCGGGATGAATATGAATGTGATCATTGAGAGAGAAACAACCTCCACAATTTTTGTGTAATATTGGTATTCTTGGCTTGTTTCACTGCCAAAGTCAAAGGTGATTGGTATACAAGATTTACAGCAATCTTGGTCACATGTAGTTTGGGCAGTATTCTTTGAAGTGTATGACTTTCTTGCCAATACCACAGGACATCTAATTCTAGCAACATTATTCGAACTACCCGCAGATACAACATCATATCCATCTTCTAGTTCTAGTTCTAGATCTAGACAATTGTACTTGTTCAATGCTTGCACAATATCATGGAGTTTTGAAAGTTGGACCGAGCCATAACTTCAGGCAGCTTGAATCACACACAATCTACAGCCAATGGCGTGACATGTAACCAGTACCGATACCGTGATGATGGGTGGTGTGTGACATGACTGTCATCTTCATCTGATACACCCAATAACGATACTGTGGAACAATTTTTGTTCTTGTGAATGTGGATAATGTGAACGTGAATGAAACAAGTAAATCAGCCCTTTAGTAAAAGATGACCTGCGGTTTCCAACAATTTTAACTGGACTCACCATTGGGATCAGCTTTGATAACAGGTAGAGTGTCACCAATTCCTCCAAAATTGCAGGTATTGTATTGGAAGTAAATTACCATGGTCACTTTTCAATACTCCCCCTAACTCTACATAAAAATAAGATTCTGTTACAATAATAGTTCTGTGTTCTGTTACAATAATAGTGTGCGGTCCTGCGTTTTTTTTCGCCTCCTCCCGATATTATTATCCGAAGAGATCCGATCCGAAGGCACGACACACGACAATCATTGAGCCGAACGCCGAACTCTACCTACTACTCTACTACACTGCTCCGTCTTCTCACTTAGATTAATAAAATGTAAGCAACAATCAATTCGCTGTGGTACGCCCAAGAGTTGGAATGGTGCCATCCAAGTTATGGATCAGAAATTTCCCTTTTGTTGACTTGCTTGTGTTTTTTGTGTGCAAGAGGATTCATTTATGTTGGCTTTTCATTTTCTTACTTGTTTCGTTGATAATTCCGTGTAAAAATATCACCTCGGCAGTCTTCAAATTATTTCACGCCCCTAGACTTGTATTTGGTTAGAAAGTAAAATCAACTCTCAAAGTACGATAATCGTTTATCTCTGCGCCCGTATCACTATTCCATTTTAAAAACTAGACATCTGCATCATGCCAAATTGGGAAGGCATCGAGGATGCAGCAACAATGCTTCCACGAATATGGCTTACGCGGGCAAAGGATGGTAAGTTGCATCACACATGAAATTTCCTCTTCTTTTTTCGTATTTCTCTTCTAATGAATCAACTAATAATTTATTGCTGGAACTGGTGGTTTTAAATCTAGGTGACGTCTGGAAGCCACTAAGAAAAATTGATTGCAAGGCTCTTAATGAAAGTCGAGGTAAATTTCACTTATTTAATGAAAACGCTAGTACAGTGCACTCTCTATTTTAAGTAGAGCTCACGTCAAGTGTATCCTCACGTTGTGGTTTCATAATTTGCAGGGGAAGAAGTTCTCATAGAAGGAGGTCGCGCAACAGCCAATCCAGAGAATGGAACAATCCGCTATAATTTCATTGATCGACCTAAAACTAAGCTCATGCCCGCAACATGGTTTTTGAAGGAAGAGAAAAGTTCGAAAGAGTTTATTTTACAACCTCTCCCCGAGATGGACAGTTGGCAAGTGGAACTGCTGTATCAAAATGCGGTGCGGGCTTCATCTTCGTTGGGGGAGGGAATTGATGAGATATTGAAGGAAGAAGTTACTTTAGAAAGCGACCCCAGTTACAAAGTTGTAGTAAATAGATCTGGTGGAATACTATCCATGAGGAAAAGGCAAAAGAGTGCCGGCTTTTTCTCTTTGGGTGGTCCACAATTTACACTGCAAAGGGGATATGGCGCTTACACCGTTGAAGGTAGAAGTTTGCGCACTTGCATAAATAATATCTCAGAAATTTCATTTCATAAGAACCATTTTCAATTCTCACATCCCATTGCATGTTATTGGTATTTTCCAAGGTGAAGAGGATGAAAATGCTTTAGGACCTTTGACCCATGTCGTCTTTGTCATCCATGGAATTGGAGAAGCTATGTGGAGTAGAGAGGATGTCAGCTCACTTTGTATGAGTGACGAATTGGACCAATTGCGCACCACCATTAACAAGAAGAAAGTCATTGCATGGAGAGAGGAATGCAAAAAATGCGAAAGATTGAAGTGAGTTTAATCTGCTTATGGACTGCATTAGTCATATAAGAGTGTGCATAAAATGACTGAACACACATTTTATTTTGTCCCAGAAAACCATTGCCACCTTCCCCCAACCGAGTCGAGTTCTTACCGATCGAATGGTACAATACAATCAGATCACCTAGTCATTCACTCATAACTTCTCTCACTTCAGTAACGCTACGCAGTATTCCCGCCCTTAGAGCTATTGCAAATGATGTTATTTTTGATGTTCTCACGTATCTGACTCCTGAATACTGCGAGGCAATTCTTGAATGCGTCACGACACAGATCATTGAACAATTTAACACTTTCCAAAAAATTCACCCATCATTTGTTTCTCTGGGAGGAAAGTGTTCGTTGGTTGGACATTCATTAGGGTCGGTCATAGCGTGGGATATCCTCTCCATTTTAAAGGTAAATTCGGAAGAGAATTTATCAAAGGGACACGAAACAGATCCGATCGATGTTGACAGCGAAAATTCGTGCCCTGGTGTTTTTGTTGACAGTCCGCCGGGATTTCAACCCAGTGCGAAAGGATCTGATAACGGTAGTAAACATGGGACATGGGGACCATGCCTCCCAAAGAAAATGACTCAGACAATCCCTTTCACTCCACATTTGACAGTGTTCCTTGGATCTCCCGTAGGCTTATTTTTGACATTAAGAGGAGCTCATGCTGTGTTTGACGAAATGAGAGCGATTGCTGAAGCTGAAAGAGCCAGTCTCATTCCATGTGACGTCGAAGAAGCTGAACCGCCTCCAGTTTTCAATGTAACTCCCATCATTTGCTCCCCCTTTTCTCTTCCAACGGGTGCGCTGTTCAATATTTTTCATCCCAGCGACCCGGTCGCCTATAGAATCGAGCCGCTCTTGTTGCCAGAGGGTGTAAGCAACAACGAGCTGCCGCATCCAGTGTTCTTGAGCCCCGACGGAAAAGGTGTTCGGCTCCATGTCAAAGCAAGGCAGGTATTCAATAATTTTGGCTCTCTCTCAGATATTTTCAACAAAGGAGTTGAAAATGCAGCCGCGGCAGCAGCTGCAGCCGATAGGGAAGCTGCGAAGAAAATGGAAAACCTCGAATCAAGCGGACAGGAAAAGACAAAACGGGCATCATTTGAAGGTTGTATAAAAGGGAGAGAATTCTCGTTTAATCTGGGTGGGAGATCATCACGGGTTGACTTCCAAACTCAGCCAGCGGTCATTGACAATGAGTATCTTTCAGCAGTGACGGCACATTCATCGTACTTTATTCATGAGGACATTGTAGATTTCCTCATTTTCAACACAAGGACGGAAGAAGTTGATCAAATTGTGCTAGACAGATAGAGAGGCAATAATATTTCGAACTGAGGAGACGAGAATACGATATGTGTATTCATCAAGAAAATCTGGCAGTTCTTACTTATTTGCCACCAATTATTATAGATTATTATGTTCTGTTAAAATAGTAGTTAAGTAAGTTATTTGCAAACAATTGATTTTGGATACAAGAAATGTGGCTCAATATACCAGTAAGGGCATTTCAGTTATTGCATGGCTCTAGTCTCTGAACATGCATGTGGTGCGATGATTCATCTTCCATAGCAACTTTTATTTATTTATTTTATTGTATTGTATTGTATTGTATTATATTCTTCTTCTTTTGTATATTTTATTGTATGATTTTATTGTATGATTTTATTGTATGATTTTATTTTATCGTTTATTTTATTATGCACACAAATTATGCAGGCTTGGCGTTTTCAATCAAGGTACTGGTAATAAGAGATCTCTGTCTTGATGTAGCATGCGGGAATTTACTGGCAACAGTGAATTCAGTTATGCCAGCTTTTTGTCCCAACGACTTGTCAAATGTAAAAGCATCAGGGCCATGATTTCGTAAGAAAAACTTTCTTGATTTAAATCCCCCTCTTCTGCCAACAAATCGTGACAATCCTTTCACTTGGACGAGCATTACATCAATAAACGTTGTATTTGCGTCATCTCTTGATTCGTCGCTGAATTCTCGCGTTCTGAGAACGATTGGACCATGGCCATTGTTTTGTTTCAATGCTTTGATAAACGGTTCGGCAAAAGCTGCACAAATACATTCTTCTTCAGATTTGGTTGGACTCTGACGCATAATTTCAGCTGCCCTCACTAAACTTTGTTTTGAAACTCGGCAAATGGAAGCAATATCCCATTCAAAAAATGTTGGGATGGTTGTGCTTTCCTTGAACCGATCTGGTTTATTCTTTCCATGAAGAATAACTCGAACATATCGCTGGGTTCCTGTGAGGACTGCACCTTCTGTACTGCATGTAATGGAACGTCTGCTGGCACCTTGTTCTGTTAATTTGGTCAGCTGCAAACAAATGTTAGATCTCACTCGCCGAAGCGCAGAAACAAGTTCAGAACGATGCTTTTGATTCTCATTGTGAATCATGTCCGAGACAATGCATAATAACTCTTCCAAGTGAGCGTATGCGATGTCTTCCAAGCCATATTCTTTCGTGTACGCAGATAAAGCTTGGTCAAGCACACTAACCGTCAGTGAACACACATCTTCCACTGTTGCGTGACGAGGCATTCCGAAAGCGGGCTCCAAAAAGGACTTGGCATAATTCATAACAGCCACATTACCTCGCCCATGTGACAGACCTATCGAAGATAGCCACGGGGAATGCCGATAATCATTCCACAGGTCAAAGCGAGAAGGTTTCCACACATGTGCAAGGCGACCACATGCCTCTATTAGGGCCCGAGCACAGAGAATGAGAGTTTCTGCGACTTCAGTCCACTGTTCTTTCATAATATGCAAGTCTCTCAATGTAAAGAGCCACCTGAGTCTTTGATGCAAACTTGTCTCGGGAGAAAAGAAATTTGCAGCTTCCAACAAGGACTCCTCATCTGCATCAAATATTGTCGAAGGAGTACTGCAAGAAGAACAAAGTTTTGATGTGATACTAGCATTCTGTTGAGCTTTTGTAATCATATCAAGATCCACACTATCAGAACATTTGAGTCTCATTTCAATAAGTACACCGTCGATGATAGCTTGTCCTGTTCGACACAGTGTTCTAATGGATGGAAGTAGTTGTGGATCAATGCGTTCGTCATCTAAAGGGTTGGTGTCTTCTACGTCAGCAAGTGCTCGTCGCAGAGGCCAAAGAGAAGTTTCGGCATCCTCCATTGTCATAATCAATCCGCTCGCACTGCAGAGCGCAATTTCTCGTGCAACCACTTCAGGCAAAACTGTGAGAATACACAGGATAACGTCATCTACATTTCCGTAATCACTATGCGCGTCGCCTATCAATGAAACAAAGAAGTCTACGGCCATAGAACGCACAGACAGCTCTGTACTATTCATCAGGGAAAAAACGATTCTTGCCCAGTGCTGAAAACGATCGCCGACTGCATTAAGAAAAACAGAAGCACCAAACTTATCTAAAGCATGCGCCGAGCCTATGAAGAAATTTAACGGAAAGAAATTTGCACCGAAGAAGAACAGCTGAGTAAACTACATGGAGTAACACAATATAATTGCAATGATTCTATAACTCACCGCCAAGGGTCCGAAGCAAAGTCACGGAAGACTGAGGAGTAGTAAGAATGTGCAGTAATAGATCAAAAATTGACTTCGCCAGTCTTTCTAGTTCAAAGTCATGAGCGGATACAACGTCAAAGCACTCGTCAATTAATAAAATGATAGTCGCAGAAAGGCAGTTGAAGGTTTCTTGAGTTATTTCCTTTGACATTCCACCAATGACCTGGAGGGGTTCATTAGTGCCACAACCAGGAATCAAATACTGAAACGTCACAGCTGCCAGTTTTAAAAGACACACGAAATCATTGATTCGATTATCCTGGTGTGCACACACAGTTCAGCAAATTGAGCCAGTAATGTTAATTGTTAATTTGGACAAGAAGAAAAAGAGACAATATGCTATGCTGATGCTGACATTACCTCCGTCCTGCAAAAATCACGCAGCTTATTTCGAATTAACACCTCGGGTCCTTCTTGAAGTATGTAAAGCACGCAGAGAAGCCATGTGCACCTGACTTTGTGGCTAAGTAAGAAGAATATAAATTTAGTTATTAGGTTAAAAATAATGATAAAAAAAACATAAAACATTATACACACTACTAACCTGGCATCCATCATAGCAAATGAAGATATAGCATTGACGCTATGTTCCAGCACCGAACTAACACACATTCCCGCTATGCGAGTATTACAAGCAATGCTTTGGTACCTCGAATCCATAGCATGACGCTTGACTAACAATTCATGTGCACACATAATAGCGTGAACAGCCATTGATTCAATGCGCAAAAGGTCACCTCGAGATAGAGCGTTGTGATTTTCTGCATTTCTCCCCCGTCTGACAGCTTTCGCTTGTGATTGGGCTTCAAAAATAATTGCCTCACAAGAGCGATGACATATGTCCAAGCATTCGTCCATAAGCAACTCAGCCAACCAAGAAGATTGCGGATATCGATCGACTTTTTCTATGATGGCCTGAATTTCGGTGTCAACTTGTAACACTGTCGGGATCTGGCTAGACCTAGTAAAAAATGATTACAAAATAAAGTGAAAAATCAGCATATGCTCATAATGGTATCAAGTAAAACAGTCGCACTGAAATGAAAGCAAAAAAGCATGTGTGTACGACAGATCCCATTCCTTCTCTGTTACGATGTATTCATTTTCCTGTTGTTGCAATTTTCTCTCCTTTTGAAACATTCAAACTTACCAATTCATCGTAGCCGTTTGAGATTGATGTTTCGGGTATGAACCCGTGTATTTCAGAGGAAAATTCAGCGACGCAAAACGCGGCATTGCTCCCAATCTCTCTACGCCGTGCAATCTTATCTGTCTTGCACACTTCAAACGCCGAAGGTTAGCATTATCAGGTTTATTTGCAGAGTGATTGTGCTTCGTTTCAATCGGATACTCGCACTCTTGTAGGATATTGAAGTAAGCAAGAATAAGGGATACAACTTGTGACGGATGCAACAACGCAAATAGGCCAATGAAAAAGTCCAAAATATGATCACTGCTCAACAGCGCTTTTGTGAGCATTTGATCCGAATTGGAAACTCCACTGCTGCCCCTCATGGCTTCTCTCATTGTTCCTAATGCAATTGTCTCAACCAACGGAACAAGAATTTGCATATGGCAATCGTCTAGAAACGTCATAGGGACAATGAGTTTTGTGGTGTAATTATTGGAGCATCTCAACGCAAGCGATTTTAAGCAAAGCGGAAGAAAAAATGCTGTATGCCTCACAAAGGAAAATGCCTCGATCGCACAGGCTGTTGGATTGTTGATTCCATGAACAAGTTCATATGGCCAGGCAGGAATTGCGTTGCTCGTCCCTTTAACCCGCTTCTCGCTTTTGTTCAATGACGATGCAAATACCGTCCACGCATGAACCCAAAGAGCAAAGATAGACTCATACAAATAAGGTTTATTTGATTCTGTAGCATTTTCATTGTCCATATTTGAGGACGAAGAAGTTGTCATTGGACAAAAGACTAACTGAGGGCTGCTCAAATATGATTGAATTCCTCTCAATTTTGGCTGAGTAGCTGAATCAACCGATGGGTTATTTTTCTCGCCCTCTTCTTCTACATCTGAACTTGGCTCGAAAAAGACTTTGATGCTAGCAAATCTCTATCGTACACAAACAAAAACAAGCAATATTTGTTAGACTGCTGTTTATGGCGAGATTGAACTAGCAAGGTCTCATAGATGCTCCAACAAAACTCACCATGCTGGGAAAATTGTTACCACCCCTCATCCTTCCATCTGTAGAAGAAAGATTTACCGCATTCCTTGGGCTTGCGTTAGCACCACATGAAATAACTTCAGACAACGAAGGCGCCATACAGGGTGCAATCATTAGTTGGGCTACATTATTAACTCGATTTGCCATGTACTTGGCTTGTGTGTTTGTTTGTTTTATTCAATAAGTAAAGCAAGATGAGACATTGTCGTTTTATAGTCCATGTTTGTGGCAATGATGATGGATTGCAGTTTTAAGACAAACAAAAAGAGTATTGAGTTCAATGTATTTTAAAAGCAACAAAAAAAGAAATGCAACGAATGTCAGAAATTTGTAAAACAATAACGAAAGCAACGACAATTAAAGCAACAACTGACCTGGGGTGCTTGCAAAGGAAAATGGATCTGACGAAGAACGTGAGGAATGCCCATTTGGTGGAGGAGTCTCGTGTGAAGTTGTGTCATGATTGGCAGAGTCTGAATGCTTGAACCTGGGCGAGGCATTATCCATAGAAATGCCACCGACGTGCCCTATGTTAGAGCTTTTTGTTTCAAGATTGATGGGAAAGACAGACCCAGAATCCATCCTAGATGCCATTGTACCAAATGTCATCACTGTTTCGTCATCATCGAAATAGTCATTTGTGTACAAGTCATCATCATGCATCTCTGCCTCTGCCTTCATCTGCTCCATCCTTGTTGCTACAAATGCTCTACGAGAAAAAGGGGCCACCCCAATTCCACTATTTTTTGGAGAAGCGAATCGATACTTTGAACTGTTTGTCCGTTGATCCTCAAACGATGCCTTCGTTGCTGATAACGGTGCATCGGCACTATTCACTTCCTCGAAGTAAGCGCCATCGGTCCAGGCAGAATTGTCCAACGAGTCATCCAACTTTCTATCATCAACAGTACCCCCATTTTCAGGATCCAGCAACTCAGATCCAGAACTGTGACGTAAAAAAATGAGATCATCAAAGGAGTCTAAAAACGTTTTGAGCAGACGATAGTAATGTAGAGATATCATGGAGTGCTCTTTTTCCAGGTACGACGTTCTTGTCTTGTCTAGGATGTCAAACAAACTTCGTAAAGTTGTGAGCTGTGAATCTGTCTTTTCCCAGGCTTCGTGCAATGGAAATTAATTCATGTTAGTAACGAGGTAGGTAATACAAGGATTTCATGAAAACATGTTGAACAACATTAGATAAAAGGGGAGCATTCTATGTCTCCTTCAATTATCACTCACCAACTAGTCGATGCCACTCTGTCCCACTGCCAAACACGTCAAAAAGGGATTCAAAATAAAAAGGAGGACACCTTTCGTTCACAAAGTTCATCATGCTGAGAGTCATGAGTGATAGAAAATGGCGTTTCACTCCTTGCACTGAACAATTCGATAAAATGTCGTAAAAAGGAACCCCTGAAGGTCCATGAACTATAATATTACTGTCCGGAACATCTGATAAAAATGGAGAATCACGAAGCAGAGTTGCAACTGATGGGTCGCTAATATGTAACGAGCTAGCAAGCCTTGTCTCGATATGGACTTGAAATTCTTCACTGAGTTGTATGCGATGCAACCCATTTGGTATGACAGTGGTGACTCTTCCTCCTGAAGTAGGTTCTTTTGATGATATGATCAACGGGACTGTTGTTTCTGCTATAACTGTGTTCTCGACACAAGTATCTGATCCAGATGGAATGTTCACTGACAGTAAAGCAAATTGAATAAAATGTCGACGATCAAGAACATCTGGAAGCCGAATTTTCACTTCATCTTTCAGAGGGATGTCATTTTTGTTCCCTTTCGTCTTATGACTGGCATTGCTGCCATAATCGTTAGCATTGTGGCATGACGTATCGATTAACTTTGTAAAGAACGCCTCAATTAACGGAGGTCCAGCAGATACTGGATTGAAAATTGCATGCATTGGTTCATAAACACACTCTGCGCTATCTAATGATTGCTCATGTGATAGTTCTTGCTCGACAATACGTATCCGCAGCGATACATGTTGGTTCATGTGTGAAAAGCCTCTTGACCCACCAGAAATATTGCGAATTAAACGGGGGTATACATACAGTAGATTGAGGACCGTGCTGGAGCATAGAGCTACATCATCATCGTGTTTCCTCGGTATGGACCGAGGCGGAAAATAAAGTACCTCTTTCAAATCAAAATCTGCGTATCCAGAATCTTGGGTTGGCGGGAGTCGGCGAAGCTTTGATCGTTTTTTGATATCGCCAGAAGTTCCGTCAAAGCCAATGGCACAATCTCCCATAACGTCCGCAAGCAACTGTGGACCCAATGATGCTGAATCGGAAGCTCTATCACATAGCTCTAACGGATCGTCCAATAATGCACGTGTGAAGTCGCCACCAAGAAATGAAGAGAAAATATCAACATAACCAGCAATTGTAGTAGAACCTGTCTTGCTGGATGATTGCTGCGAGGTTGTACATCGATGCATGTAGGAACGTATGTTATCACTATCTGGTAATTTTTTGGATGTTTGGCATTCAGATAGAGAAACGAGTCGTTCCACAAACTCCTCCTGTGACTCAGGTTTATCAGGAAATGAATAAAAAGGCGCACGCATAGTTTCTCCAGCGGGCCATTTTTGCTTTTCTGGTGAATTATCGGATGGGAATGCCGGGACAATACTGAAGCATAATGGTGTAAGGAATTGAGCACCACCTTCTAATAGATCGCGAGAACAGGCCTGAGCATTGCCGGATTGAGAAGGCTGCATTTGATGCGATGATGTATCATCTTTGGATTTTCCTTTGGATAGTAAAGACCGTTTGATCTTACTCCCGATAGATTTTTTCCGCAGATGAGATGATGCTTCGCTCTCAATGCCGCCACCTGTATTGGTTGAATCAAAATAATCAACACAGCCATTAGGCTGCGCAACTTTATACACCTGAATCACAATGTAGAGACTCTGCATGGATACATCCAAAGGATCGTACGTCATAATAGCACGTCGTTTTCTTCTACGCCATGCCTGTTGTTCATCCTCTTCAATCTCATTATTCATTGTCTCATCATCTATTCCGTTCCAATCACCCGCGGGAAAGAAAAAATCTTCGCTAATTTTGCCACGAAAATTCCCTATAGAAGTCCCGCCAGTCCCATAATCACCCTCACTGGTCGGTAATGATTTTGATAAACTGTACAAAGTCATAGTACAAAATAAAGGCTCAATGTCGCCAACATCAACAAATCGAACATCCAGGGGACATGCGAGGAAGTAGACAAAGCCAGGAGGTCGATCCATAAACGGCCTTGGCCTCCAGAGGTGCGATGAAGAAAATGTGGCATCCACAGGAGGAGCGAATACTGAGTAGGCACCTGGGTTTGGATCGGCATCATGGGAGTTGCCATCCTCACTTGTCTTTTCATTTTGATGATACCATTTGCATGTCATTTTATATGCCATGACTAGATCTCTCCCCGCAAATGGTACACCGGGTACAGAACCTCCCGCCCAAAGTTTCACATCCGACCTGCATGATGGATGCAATTCATCTACGGTTGATGATTTCTCATTATCGCCGTTGTTATTGTAATTTGTACCTTGTTCCGATGCATCGTTTTCATTGCCCCATCCACCAAGAGGAAACCCCGAAGCCATAAGTATTATTCTTGGGCTTGCCTCCTCCCAGTCACTCTCTTTTTTACATTCCGCCATTTTTAATGCAATCTCCTCTTCTGTTGGATTTGAAAATCCAACATCTGCTCTCATAGGCAAACGGCGCTTGACGTTGGTTAATAATGGAGAATGATTTGGAAGTGTGGATTTGATGGCAGAGAGTGGATTAATGGGGATGTACCGTCCATCTCCGTGAGGCGACTTGGAGGGTTTTCTACATGGATAATTTCTCATTTGCAATGGAATATTTGAATTGACATTGTCCACGTCCGAGGATGTATTCCCTTCACCATCTCCTTGTTGTGTTGACTTATAATCATCTTGATCACAAAGTCCATCAAACCAAGGATCTGCATCCACACTAGTTGCAACATTCCATTGAAGCTGTCTCACAACTTTTTTGCCATTGGCAGACTTCAATGCCGACGATGATGATCCATGCATAAATTCTAAAATTGCCAAATGATTCGGAGAGGGAGAGATCCGACATGGATTTTCACTCCGTTTTTTCCCACCGCCACCACTGCTGTGTGCGGAACTGATAACGGAACTAGAACTACTGATGCCAATGCCGAGAGTACCAGATCGTACTCGTTCCATTTCACTCAACATTTTCTTCAGTGATGAACTACTTATTATACCACCACCACCCTTGTCGCCACTACCAATACCACCACCTAATCGAGAGTCAAATGCCCTACGATTCGATAAATCCACGCTCCTCACTGAGACTCTCATGGCATTCGCTGGATGCTGAAATGTATAATTTTGGTACCTTTTTGGATCTGGTTTGGATATCTTCATTTTCGGTTGGGAACTTTTAGATCTTGTTGGCTTGATGGAAGATTTCGAAGAAGAATGCCGCGCCGACGAAGAAGCAGTAGAGGATGTGGAACGGTGTGAGGTTTGTCGAGAGTAAGCAGAACAGGGCTGTTGGGACCGTGGTGGTCGAGAGGGTGTCGCCATATTATTAATGGAGGAGGAATGGAAAGATGTGGAAGAATTTCGAGAAATATTGGAGGATGTGGATCGAACTAGCTGTGGTTGTTGATGTTGATGTTGTTGCGGTATTTGTTTGGCGGGTGTTTTGAATGAAGTGGTGGTGGGATTTGTAGCTGTAGCAGATGTATGGGATGGAACTCGTCGAAGTTCTTGTTGCCGCATTAGTATTTGTTGCTGCATAATATTATTATTTTGCTGCTGCTTTTGAGATTGTGTTTGCAATTGCGGTTGCTTCTGCTTTGATTGCGGATGATTATGTCGTCTTTGTTGCTGGAATCTACTGGGTGTATCAATTTTATCCAAATCTATTTCATGTGTCATATGCTGAACATTTTGTTGTATCGACCTCTGTTGTTGTATGGGTCGTTGTTGCCCTTTCGAATTTTGCTGTTGGGTGTTGATTTGCGCGGGAGGATTCACAGGAAAACCGAACTCATCCGCCAGAACGGACGACGACGATGCACAAGCAACAGCACTTCGCCGTCGAGCGTCTGCCATTGCCAACGCATCATCATCAGCAGCATGATGACTTCCCAACGAAGACGACGAGTTGCTCCTCCTATTTATGCGTGGCACGGTAGGGACATTGGGAGCCGACGGGGGTGGAGGAACGAACCCTGCGGCGCCTGCGTGCACATCATGATGTGACTGCTGTTGTTGACGTTGTTGAGACGGGACATTGCTACTTCCGACGCTGTTGCTGCGTCCAAATAAACGCTTTTGCGGATTAGACATCGTCTTGGTGTGGGTCCATCGATCGGTGGTGTCGATTCAATGCATTGGCTGGAGGATAGGTGTCTTTTGCCACGGCGTTTTTGAACGTTACGCCATGGTCTTGCCTGTCTTGCTCCACAATCCAAGGTGTGGATGTAATGGAGTCAATGATGATAAGATTGTACCCAAGTACATAATTCGTAGTACTCTAGATAGGGTTTTCTTGCGGTACCATAGGTATTTTTTATGCAGTGTGTGGTACTATGCAGTGTATGCTGCATGATACATGTTTCGGGACAAAAAACGAACCCTTTATTATTTAGAAATCCCTTGATGGACAGGAACGACCATACCACAATGACAGCAACAAACCGAAATCGCTTATAAAACGTGTGTATTGAGTGTCTATTTCGAACCCCTTCACATTTAAATACATACGTATGTACATATGTACAATCTTAGGCTTAACTTTCGCCGACGCAAANGAAGACGTCAAGTTTGGGGAACGCGCCTATCAACGCACAATGGTAGAGCGTCGCATGGCCAATAATTGGGAGGAACAACCGTTGGCAATTTCGAGTTATAGAAAGAAGCTTGAGGATGGGTTGAATCTCGTGGATTTGCTCACCTCTCGGGGTGTGCTGGATAATAATTATGATAATAATAATAATAATAATAATAATAAGCACCATCGTCATGGTCATGATGAAGACAATGAGGATGATGATGATGATGATGATGATGATGATGATGGCGTCTCCCATGACAATCATGACAATTACAAGTCTCAATCCCGCTACTTTCACAACTACCCACACGAAAGAGCAATCCATTCTCACCATACTACTAAAACTCGACGACGACAACCATTGGTGCCAAAACAAAAAAAGAAGAAGAAACGAAAGAGGCGCAGAGTAGAAACAATCACACGGGTCATTCACGAAGAGTCCTCCGAGGAGGAAGGAATTTCCTCGGATGACCTGTACTGCAGTAGCAGCATGACAGAGGCAGATGGGCGTGGAAATTATGACCATGGCTATCAGGAGCCACGGCGCGACAGGAGTCGATTCTCGGAGCCCAAGCGACAATATCACAGAAATGGTAGAATGTCAAACGACAATAACGACAGACGTTACGAGGCATGGAAACCAGCGCACCTGAAAAGGAAGCGCATGGATTCTTCTCCTGATCGGACCGCTCGGGTCCTTTCTAGAAGGCAATATAGAAGCGACGACGAGGAATCTCGTTTGAGTGAGGTAGTAGTACCATTGAAAAGGAGGAAACCCAACCGTCGCTCCTCTCTTGATGGCCCCACACTAATCCACAGCACTAGGAGGGATAGATCGACCGGCAACCACAAATCCAGCAAGAATTCATCAACATCTCGTGATAGTAGAAACATCTGTTCTCGAGACGACTACTCAAACTCCAGAAGTGATAAAGATGGAGGCCATTCGCAAAGATCCAGCAACGTGCAACGCCAAAAATCTGTCTCAAAGAAGGCTCTCGCCGACCGCAACAGTATGCAAGAGTGCCACCCACCAAATAACAAATCTAATGTCAATCGAACGCTCCAGAAACAAACTGATCGAAATCGGAACCAAAATCAAAACCAGGGAAGAGGCAGGGCTCGTTCATTTGTAAAACACTCTTCCATTTTGGAGTCACTTGGATAAACTCTTCACGAAAGAAGTTTGAGACATTGGACAACATTTTCATTTTTTATGAGCATCATTTTGTTAGGATGATGTATTGCATATGATCACTAAAATCACCAAGCATTCAATCACTGATTGAAGCAATTCTATTTTATTCTCCTCAAACAGAATATATATAAATATTTAAATATGACAACTAAGATATCCACTACTAATCCATCTATATACTATCTAGCATATAATGTATACGAACATACATGATCCTGCAGACAACATATTTTCAGTTTTGTTCATGTTCCAACTGAGAGAACCACCACCATTGATTTCATTCTGTGTCCCTTGTCCCTTGTTGCATCATCAACGCTACATTGAAAAAACTGTGGTGCTGAACACACTCAGGAGGAGCGCAACCATGATGGTTATTATATGGCACTGCAAACTTTTGCGTTTCTCAAGGTGCGTCTTGATTTTTATCCAAAACACTACGCCGATACATTATCACGCTCTCCCAATTCAAAAATCAGATTAACTGCCATTTAAAAAGAATTGCATCATTTATGCCATGTCATGAAGTTCTTGCACCCATTGGTTCGTCAAAATATGCAGGTCCAACCTTCATTGTCCTAAAAAAAAGAAGTATTTGATTTTGGACAATTTACAACGCCACGAAGAGAAAAACATCATTTTTGGATGATCAGTGAAATTATACTGAACCACACAGGGTTCCATTTTCAAAGTGTGATATTGAAAGTGATAGCATGATGTGTACTGCACAATTGGTGGAATACTCAATTATAAAAAACAGCTTAATGCATCGAACACCATCAATTTGAAAGAATGGGAAATGAATTATGTTTATGTTGTAACAAGCAAATCAAAGAACATTTCCTTCTAAAGAACAAACTTTTGAAAATTACCATTTGATCTATGATTATCGATTATTGTGTTAATCCCATTAAATGAATTAATTATTACTCATTCAAGATAATAAAGTGAAAGTGGAAGAACCACCCAATTCTTGTTCTTGGGCATATTGGCAACAGCATCATTATGATCCAGACTTGTGGCAATATATCAATATTTTCTGTTTCTGTGGAATTGATTGCCACTAGTGATTATTGAGACTGAGTGATATTAGATAGCATCAACTTCATCAAGGAAATCAAAGGCAAGCTTTGTTGACGCCACCACCATCACCATGTCATGAAGTTGCTTTTACTGTTGACTTGGTCCATGGTAGACAGTAGACATGGCCAGGATCAGGAATATACATTTAAGGCTTTGCCTTGATGAGCCCCTGCTTTGGGAAATGTTATGAATAATGTCTCACAAGTTTTTCAGTTTTCTCTATGCTGCAGTACCACATCGAGGATTAGATAACTACTCTTGTTCAGTATCTTATTTTTCAAATTTCCTTCATTTACTGCAACTGCACATTTAGTGGGAGGTGGGATACACAAATAAAAAAGATCAGCATAATGCAAATATAACACCATCAATTTGAAAGAATGAGAAATAATTATGATAAAACAAGCAAATCAAACAAACTTTCATAAGTTATCATTTCATACCTGTGGTTATTGTGTTGATCCAATTAATTTTAATTGACTTAATCATTGGAGAATTACATTGCCAAAAAAAAACATCACTCATTTAAGATAAACAAAGCTGAACCACCTAATTTTTGGACATATTGCAACATCACCATCATCATCCAGACTTGTAGCAATAGATCAATATTTTCTTTGTCAGGCTGTGTCTGTGGCATCGGCATTGATTGTCACACGAGATTAATGAGCCTGAGTAGTAGTAGTGGTAGTTGTATTAGATAGCACCAGCTTCATTGAAGTCAAATGCAAGCTTTGTTGGCACCATCACCATGTCATGAATTTGCTGTTACTGTTATTGTTATATCTACACTCTTTTTCAATTTTCTCTGCACTGCAGTATCAAAGTTAGTGAGGTACTTTCTTCATTTTTAGCATAAATAATAGCTCGAATGAAGCGTGATGCGTGATTGCCGCTACGATACGAGATAGAGACGGCCGGCCGGCGTCCATGTCATTGTTTGTTTCCCTCTCGACCAAAAATCTTAAATAGGATGGTATTGTATGCTGCATCGGACCAAACCAACCAAGCAAGCAACCAAGCAACCGATCTCCGCAACAACAATAATATCCTCAAGGTTCCACTACTAGCAATAGCAAGAGGAGTGATTGCATATCGGCCGCATCGCAATTTATTGTGAATCGCACGACGACTATTATTGTGCAACGTCATTGCTTGCTGCAAACTACCTACACCTGACTACGGCACCACCATACTGCGCACTGCCACACGATACGAGTATGGATGCATTTTGACTCTCTACCTCTCTGCATCCATACATCCATCAATTCATTGCTCTCATCGTGTCAAATTGCCGTCATATCTACCGATTTTCATCGTCCTCACGCACATACATAATATTTTCTCGCAAGGACTCACGTGACATGCACCAAAAAAGAATCATTGCAATTCAACCAGCCTTTATTAATTATCAATTTGACCAACCGATATCTACAAACCAAGCAACCAGCAACACTGACCAACCGACTAACGAAGCAACTATTTTTAACACGTAGGAAAATTAATATAATTTTTCTAACCAGAACAAAAAATCCACCAAACCATCAAATCAATACAAAAAACATTATTTATTATTTCAATATTGAGATTAGCGCAGGCAAATTTTCCAACTGAGCAAAGCAATCTAAAAAATATTGAATTGAGCTTGTTATTTATGAATACACAACCAAACTACCAACCGCCATTATGAGTAACTACCACCACAATGACGAGGACAATGCCTCCCTAAGCTCCGAAGACAGTCAAGAACCTTACTATCACATTGAAACTGGAAAAATTATACCAGCACGCGAGGCATGGTCCATTTTGGCAAGGGAAGGACATCCCAGATTTAGCAAGAAGTTATCCAGTGTTTCTGATGAGAATAATACTATTGGTCTTGATGGAGCTGATAAGAATGATGCTGCTCCTGGCTGTGGGAATGATGATTCTGGATCGGGCAATAGCAACACCAATACTAATGGCAATAATGCCATGGATGACATATTTCGCAGTCGTCTCAACACTGGCTCGTCGGAAGGTTCCTCTGGTGCCAACAGCACCTCCCTCGCCTCGGGTGTGGTTGCTGGTAGAACCAAAAGTGGAACAGCCATTGTGAATATTACGGCATCCACTGCTGCCTCCATGGCGATTGATCAGGCGACTCAAAATGTGGCTGCTGGTCTTGAAACAAATCCCACGGAAGATTCTCTCAACGAAACTTGCACCAACGAGGACACGGATATGATGATGGCGACGACGATTGAACAAACATCTTCCTTTTCTTCCGCAGGAGGAGAAGGACTGCGAGGTCCCTCCCAATCCTCCATTGATCGCGCCCTCCATCCCGATGGCATTGGCACTTCTCCCAACCCCCTCTCCCCTAAAAGTGCCAATGCCAACAACAATGCAAAACACAATCCCGATCATAATACAGCGGGGGGACACATCACATCCGACGACGATGACGAGGAAGACGATCCCATCGTACTACGCGCCAAAGCCATGGCACTCGCCGCCAAAAATGGAGCCAAACTAACCCCCAAACAAATGTTACTCATTGCGCAACCGGATGTGCAGCAGCAAAAATTGATCGAGGAGGCTCGTAGGAGAGGACAACAGCAGCAGCATCATTCGTCTTTGGGTGGAAATTTCGAACGGATTGGAGCGGATTTTAAAAAGTTCATAGAGACGGAGAAGGAGAAGGGTCCTATGCAATGGGGGGCGGATTTGGGAAAGTTTATTGAAGAGCAAAAGAGTAGTTTGAAATTGTCCAGTGGTGGGCAAGAGGGTGTTGGTGGGAAGGAGGTGGGAGATGTAGCTAGTTCGACTACGGGGATGGCCACATCGGCATCATTGTCAGACGCCATGGGGGGAGGAAAGATTCTAAAGAAAAAGATGGAAGGGTTTGGCACCGATCCATTTGCTCCGACTCCTCCCTCTGAGGGAGAGAATGATGTGACTCCTAAAACAACCACCACCACCAAGTCTATATTGGATAGCATGATGCCGGTCTTGCCGGGAACGTCTAAAAAATCATCGGCACCGTCGACTCCATCGAAACAACATCGCAAAGCCGTTGGGGAAGGTGGAGAAACTCCCAGTTTAACACCTCATACACCTGGGAAGTCATCCATATTTATGAGCATTCCTCCGTTACCTACATTACCTACATTGTCTGGAAGTACTATTAGCAGTATTCTTCCCGGAGGTGGGGATAAATTCGGAGACCAAACATTGCCTCAAGACGAAGTATTGAAAATTTCCGGAATTTTGTGGAAACGACGATCAGGTATGGGGAAACATAGCTCCAAAGCTTGGGAGAAGAGGCGTGTGGAACTTCGAGGTGCGAAGCTAATGTACTATAAAACTGTGGAGGAGGAACAGGAGGAGAAGCGAACTGGTGTGCAGAATGCGAGTGTTATTGGAGGTCGTGGTGTGGGACTTGTTAGTAGTACCATTCTTCCGGTGGTACGCGATGATAGTCTATCCCCTAACGAGACTCTCATTTCTGATAGCACTGCTACTACTCCATTCAACAACACCAACAACTCAGAATTACTCATCCAACAGCAGCCACCTCCGCCCATGACAGCATCGACAAAAAGATATTCAATATTTGAACATGCTGCTCAAGCCGCCGAACAAAAGTTACAAAATGCGAAAGATGAATTCTCCCGCATGTCTGTCACATTGGGCATTGAAAAACCATCTTCTGCAGATGCTCCCCGTGGTATACTCGACATTTGCAAAGAAAAGGCGAGTGTTGCGGCATCCATTGGTCATTCTGGGTCGCCCACCCCGTTTTGCATTTCGGTAAAGGTGAAATCGGAAACCAAGTGGAAGTTTTGTTTTGAGAATCATNTCGCCCACCCCGTTTTGCATTTCGGTAAAGGTGAAATCGGAAACCAAGTGGAAGTTTTGTTTTGAGAATCATGGGGATTTGATGGCGTGGTTGGCAGCTTTGACTGATGTGGTTGTGCAGTCCAGTGTTGACGGTACAAAAGGCGGGGGTTTATGGGAGATGGAGGATTATTGCATTCGGCGCGGGGCAGGGAAAGAAAACGATGAAGATGCTGGAAATGAATTAGTATCAAAGAGTGCTGTTGACACTGTTGCTTCCAGGAAATTGGATGCGCCAATTGCACTGGGACAACAGGCTATTCCGGTTACTGCAGACGAGGTATCGACCGCAAAAGTTGCAATTGTTACTCAAGCAAAAAATTTAGAAGCTACTCAAGAAGATCGTATTGCTACTTTGAGTGACGATGAAAGCCAATGGATGATAAGTGGGATGAATTTGAATATTGCATGTGCTATCGTAAATGGCGCTATGATAATTGCTCGATCTAGATCAACATCCATCGACAAGTATTGGATGATGGTGGTATTCGCCAACTTCGGTATATGGCAGCTATGTTCTCGGCCGAAAAAGTTAGCGAAGGTTGTTTCAGAGCGAAGCATCACACCAACACCAGTTTTTGGTCCAAGATCTCCTCAACGCAAAGAGAAGCAAAGCTCGGGCGATGAATCGTTAGATAAACTCTTGGATGATAACTCGGTCAAACCCATCGCTGGGACCACTACTATCAAAGTAGCCAATGTGGACGATTCTAGTGTCACTAAAAATGGCTTTCAATTCCCAACTTGGCTCACAGTATCATCTTCTGGATTGGACGTTCGCAGTCATGGATATCTGTCAACAAAGAAAAAGGTACCTTCGCCTGGAGAACTTTATGAATGCGTTGCTGTTGATTGCTTTGCATCCTATTCCCGCGTCTCGGATATTGCCCCACGAGTCGCATTACCAGATGCCAATTTTGCTGACGGAGACTCTAAAAAAACTTGGAAATGTCCTGATATTTTCGTTGTCTCTGTTGCCATTCCGACGGAAGCTCCTAAAATTGGAAGATCCACTGATGATGGACCTGGAACAACTTTTGTGGGGTACTTCAGAATGAAGGAGGAAACAAGAAACATTCTCCGCCGGATAACTGCGCCAGGATATGATCCATCTACCGACCCATCAGATTCTGAAACCAATATTCAGAAACGCTTAACAAATGGTGTTCGTCTGTGGGAAGAATGGTGTCAAAGATCTCCTACGGATCCTTCTTTCCAGGCACGATTCAAACTTATACCTCAAGCCAACCTCACTGAAATGGGGGCTCCATCTTACATCGACAAATATAATGGCAAACCTGTGCTCATCAAACGGAATCAAGTCACGGGGTTCCTATCGGACTATCCATCTCTAAATACAATGGGTTTTGATATTAGTCTGCACCCATTCCCATTTTTGTTTAAACAGGCCATGGCGTACTTGAAGGAAAATTACTTTGACAAAGCCATTGTGACTTTTGGCTTTGTCATTGAAGGGAGGAATGATGATGAATTACCCGAGGTGGTGATTGGCGCTATGAAAGTGTGCTATCCAAGTCCAAAATATATTGTGAGTGGAGAAGATTTTTTTGCTGGGACTTGTCCCAAGTCTTCATCGCGGACAATGTAGACATAGTCAATTTAAGTAATTTGAGTTAGCTCT